>JZLH01S0615065.1:0-11989 GCA_001188425.1 Eucidaris tribuloides
ACTGTTATATTTATCTTTTAACTTTTTTAACTGCTCAGAATGTTTAAAAGTCATTTTATGGCACCATGCTTTCCAGTTTAAATAGTCATGACTCTCCTAAATGCTAATGCTTCTAGGTCTAAAACATCAACAGCCGTGGGATGAAATGATGTTAAACACTCTTTAATTGCCTTTAACGAGTAAAAATTCATGGACCGACCATTCCCACTTTTCCCATACGACTGCTGTGTTGTAGAATCCTTGTAGACATGCGTTGTTGGCTAGTGGGGATTTATTTTGGCTTCATTCGTGCTTTTTCTAAATAGTACATGGTATTGTATCGTTTGTTATTTGATAAGTGTTGTGGTTATACTGTAGGGTTTCTTTTCTTTATTGCTGCTGGTTAGAATTTTTCCTTGCTATCTAGCGGCCCTGGTAACTTTTCTTTGTTATTTGATATTATCCCGCGCTTCTAGATATAGATGAATGTGCTTCGGGTCTGTTCCCTGTGGGGCCAATGCACAATGTGCCAAAATTCGAAGGATCTTTTGATGTACGCTGTCCAGTGGGTTTCAGTGGCGATCCGTCATAAACTGCCCACCAATATCGACGAATGCAGCGGAACAGCAGGGATTGTGTCATGACAACGCAACGTGTACTCTGATACATTGGTGCGTTACCAATTTGCCAGCTTGTGACATTGGTTTCGAGGGAACATGGAACCACTGTACTGGTGAGAATTTTCCGATATTCTATCTATTTTCTGTCAGTACATGGTTAATGAAAGAAAATAGGCGTGCTTTATATGAGCATATAAGTTGAACATATATAACAGTTTCTTATATTTATTTTTTGCGAAGTGTATCATATACCCCGCAGCGGGTAACAAGCAACTTTTTTTTTTAATTCGGCGACCCTATGGCCAGTAGCCAATTCAGAAAGAGTTTTACATGTGCCCTAGGACACATAGGGGCGGACTCAATTAAATCGCTGTGAACGGCAAGGAGAGATCGCCGCCAAACCGTGGAATGGCAGCTTTGCTTATTGATTGCACAGTAACCGATGGAGTCTGTGAATTGATTGAGCCCCAAATGCAAAATTTGTGCGTTGGAAACTGTTGCTTATAACCATTGACTCACGGAACGTTTGACATCATTCATAGTAATGTTCCCATATAATTTTCAGTGGATTTTAAAGATCATGGAAAGTTGTTTTTAGAGGCATATTATGAACGCTTTCTAGCACTGGGCGTCTCGCTAAGCTCAGCGGCTAGTAGCGGGTACGCGTGCGCTGTTCGCGGCTGAGTTCAACCGTGTTTGCTTCGTCCAGGCCCAGGTCAACTCCGTCACTCACGGGGAGTGGTAGCTGCTACGATTCCGATACAAGGCCAAAAAATAACATTTTTTTTAAATTAAGATATGATTAAAATATTTTTCAGCTTTTAATGGGTAAATCCATTTTACTTTTTAGTTCGGGTGTGAAAGTTTTGGTACAAAAAGTCAAAACAGTATTCTAACGTTAGTCGTTAGTTTTAGTTTTGGGATTTGTTTTTAATTTGAAGCTTTATGCCCAAGGTTATACCAAAACCGATTCTTGAATTTCTTTCATTTGTTTTTATAATTAAATGGAAAAATCTCGGGGATGGGGGGGGCGTACCCCGAAATTTTTGGGGTTACCCCTGACTTTTCGGCCTATGATTTTACAGCATAGCCATAGCATCCCAAAGGTTAATAAGGTTTAATAAACTCGGATAACCTTTGGATGCCCCAATTTTAAAAATGTTAAAAATATAGTCAAAATTTGACAATCTTTTGGGCCGGTACCCCCCCCCCTCCGAGATTGTCATTATTTAATTAATTATTTAAAAAAAAACGAATGAAGATCAGAAACATCTGTTATTGGGATGTGAAATTGACCTTTGCTCAAATAAAACGAAAATCCCCAAAAACTAATCTTTGTGGCTTTAAACATTAGTTTCTTTAATTAAAGAAAAAAAAATCGTAAACTTTTAGGCTGCCAGATTTTTTGAACCTTTTCCATGCCTTCACACATGGAATGAAACATTTACCGAGTGGAGAATACAGACAGGTGTAAGCGGTAATATAGCATCTTTATTGTTACTATACAACCCCTTACTTGTGTGGTTGGCCCGCGGTCCAGCCAGAATATTCGCAGCCCAGCGAGAGCGAGCAGTGGTCAATGAAAGAGTCGGTGATCAGATTTTTTCATGACCAATCGCAACAGTTAATGAGAATATAATCATGATCATGATACAGTAATAAATGTCCAAGTATATTGACATTTATGAATGTCATAATATAGTTCTACATGATGTAAACTTAGAGCTCTATTCTAAATACCTACTGCCTAACGTAACCTAGATCTGAGGTGATTGATTCAATGCTCTTTGTTCATGTGTATGATCGATTCCACTGTTTTATGATCTATTTTTTTTTCTCATTGCAGGATGCAGGATTCAGGATAATTGATGAGATGGACAAGCCCATATTGAATTGCATTAGAGGGTGGACTCTGTTTAGCCATGGCATTACATGATTTTAACAGAGCGCGTCATCGTCATTCTTGATATATTCGATCTGGCCTCATGGAACAAGAATCAGATTCATCATCTTTCGTACAAAAACTACTATGGATTAACAAATACTATCCAGCATTGTAGTCCATAAACAAAATTATAATTTTATTAAAATCCTTAGAAAAGTTAGAAAATTTTTTGGCAAATATCTAGCAAATTATTCTACCAATACAGGTGTTGATTAAAGAGACATACAGTCAGAAGAAAAATCTTGCTGTGGGCTTTCATTTGGCGTGTGTTTTTTTAACATGCATCGATGTTAAAATAGCTGTGATGCATTGACCCTTCTGAAGTATAAATGAAGCAATTGAAAATTGAAGATTGAGGAATTTATTCTGTCCTTTTACTTCTCTGATAACCACAGTTTACAATTTCAAGGTTTAAAATTCAGTTAATTAATTTTTTAATCCACAATTGGAACAATGATCAGGAAGTTTAAAGCGTTTCAATTTTTTGTCATCACATACTGGCTTTCTTTTTATTTACGCGGACTCGGTAGATTAATTGTTGCCAAACAGTATTTTCTGTTGCCTTGTCTAAATAATTGCATGCCTTTATTTGCAAGGCGATGTCGACGGTTAAAATCTTCAGTGGAGGGCGGCCGAAATCTGTTTGGAAAAGTTTACTGTGGCTCCAAAAATTTGCGGCCAAATAATCAGAGAAAGATAAGTGCCTTAGTGAAAATTTAAATGGTCGGGGGCGCAGGAAGTTTTTTTTCGGAAATAACACCAAACTCCCCATTATTTTTTATTTTCTACTTTGTGGATGAGGGAGACAACCCCCCCCCCCAGGTCACCACCCCTCTGCTCTCGTCTCTCGTGACTCACTGATCTAGAAAGCTCAAAAACGTATGATATTGACCACTGGCAGTGAATTTCAAGACAGTCGGAAACAGTGACCACTCACTAGTATTTTGAATTGTACTGTACTAAGTTTTAATCACAAAAGATGTAGAGGAGACACAATCCAATGATAAGACTGTACATGAATATATACATGTAACCTTGGACACATTTATTCTTCATTATATTAGCACCCTTGCCACCAGAATTAATTGCTCAATCAAAGGGTAAAACCCATTGTACATCAAACAAATTAATAATAGGTTCTGCCATTTGATCAAAACATTATCAGAAAGAAGCAGTCATGAATTGCGAGACTCTCATATCTCTGTTAAAAATTCAGTTCCCTTGTACATGTATACATATATGTATTGGTGTTTTTGAGAAGTGTGTGCCCTGTTGATTGGTATAGCATGTTAATACTTTATGGATGCTGTAATCTGCTGGTGCAACAGGCGTGGTGTATGACAAATAATATGAGAATTAAAATCTCATGAGATTTTAATACAATGGTTTATATACTATATTCATTTATGTGTTGTTCAGACTTTATGGTGTGTGTTTGTAGTTATGTGTATGTGTGTGTGTTTGTAGTGCTGGCTGTGCTGCTGTGTGCCTGTGGTGTGTGTGGTGTGTGTGTGTGTGTGTGCTGTGTGTGTGTGTGATGTGAACAGTGGTGTGGTACCATGTGGGGGGTGGGTGTGTGGGTTTGGGTGTGTTTGTGTGTATGTGTGTTATGTGTGATCGGTCGTGCTGCTCGTGTGTGTAGTGTGTAGTGGTGAGTGTGATGCATCGTGTGTGTATGTATGATGATGTGTATGATGGTTGTAATGTATGTATTTGTGTGTGTGATGTATGTGTTTATGTATGTGTGTCGTGGGGACTGTGCCTGTGTGCTGTGTGTGTGTGCTGTAAGAGAGAGTGCTGTGTGTATGATAATGCTATTTTGTGTGTGTTGTGTGTGTGGTTGTGTGTGTGTGTGTGTGTGGTGTGTTGGTGCATGTTGATGTGTGCGTGTGTGTGTGTGTGTGTGTGTGTGTGTGTGTGGTGGGTGGGTGGTGGGGGGTGGGTGGGTGTAGGTTTGGGTGGGGTGTGTCGTGTGTGATGTATGTGTGTGTGTGTGTGCCTGTGTGTGGTGGTGTGTGGTGTGTGTAGTGGTAGGCGGTTGGAGGGGAGGAAGAAGTGATGTGCTCTTTCCTTGTTTAATCCCAAAAGTTTATTTGTGAGAAGGGAAAATATAAAGGACAATCAGAGTTTGGCAATAGGAGTAATTTCTTGGGGGCAATCAAGTCAGACCATTGCGGTTTTTTGGAGGGCAATATGATTGTATGATTAAGAATTAAATCCAAACACATTAAATAATTGCTGACAGTAAATCTATATTCTCAACGTGAAATATTAAAATTTCACTCAAATGGGAGATGTACTCAATGAATCGATTCAGAGGCGGTCGATCCTGTTTTGTCATTAGGGGGCGGGGGCGATGCCCCCCACATAAAGAAATATTGGGGGGGGGGGCAAACATATTCGATGCACCCCACCCCCCATAATTTTGACAAATGAAAAAAAAATCATAATATGCATTGCAAATATACGTTATTGAAAAAGCATTGGAAAGCACTATAAAACCATTAAAACCACGGCATAAAAATACTGTTAAACATACAAAATTGTCAATTTTTCGGTTTCCCCCCCTCCTTTTTCCCCCCTTTGCGCGCAAAACTTTGCTTTACGATTTGCGCCCTAGAAAATTTGGGCATTTTTCCACTTTTGCCCCCCCCCCCCCCCAATCCGAAACATGGTTCGACGCCCCTGGAATTATTCATGCACTGACGGAAGAAGACACCCCCTCCCCCCAAAAAAAAAAAAAAAAAATGAATAAAACTCACAACACAGTTCCGTAGTCTGTTACTCGCAAAAGACCTTCAAATCTTCCTACAATGGGGGAGGGGGTTCTTAGGCCCACCATTATCACTCCGCTCCAGCTAACGACGCCTCTGACATTCAAATATCGCTATCAACCCTCTGCTGGTTATAGGAAAGTTCGAATATTCGTTCTATAACCCACAACGGTCAAAACTTGTTTTGTTACCATGGAAAACGGACTGGACCAACGAATTGATCGTTACAAAGTACATACGGTACGCAGGTTTTTTTTCTTGTATTCCGCATTTTGGGATCGCAATCGGAAAATTTGATGTACAGTTTCACAACAGTGGGGAACTCTAGTGACAAAATTCTTCTTGTGTAACCCACTGTGGGGTATGCTACGTCGAAAAACCTTACCATTGCGTCACCGCTCCGGGGAGTGGATATACAACCCCCCCCAGCCCCACTGTCTTATTTTTTTCGTTTTCTGATGTTTATGAAACCTGGTTTATGAATGACACTAACTTAATTTCCCGAACGAATCAAATAGTTTGTACATAAACAAAGAACCTATAATTTCGTCTTCACTAATGGATCAAAGAATGTGTATTACACCATAAACATCATTACCTGAATGATGAATTGCCAGATTTTTTTGTGGAACCTATGTTATTCCACAATGTGATTGATTAGTTTATAAAACGTGACAAAAATATGCTACATTGTTTGTATTTGTTATTGAAATATGTTGAAAAAATGAAATACATGTATTATCACAATAAAAAAGAAAAATATGTTGATTTCTCTTATCTTGTACAGATACTGACGAGTGCACTGTTAGTCCTCCATGTAATACGACAACAGAAGATTGCACAAATACCGTTGGGTCTTTTATATGTACTTGTAAGACAGGGTACGGTATATCTGATGACGGAATAACTTGTGAGGGTAGGTGAACTTAGTCGTCATATTAATTACTGAATTTATTCTTTTGAAAACAACAAGCAACACATTTGTTTCTTTCTCTCTCTCTCTGAAAGTTGATATAATGGATTGTTTAGGTGTCTTCAATTTATTTTACCTACACTTTTGTTTTATCTGTACGTTGGTTGAGCATGTAGTCAAAAATCTGAAGAAAAAAAGATACAATTGACTAATTTCAATTAAAAGAAATTGTCTTTATTACTATAATAGTAAAATGAGTTTTGAAAGCGATATGTGATATCCTCGATTAATTTATTTTGATAGGAATTTATATGCAATTGATGAAGTTAATGCATTAAATAAACAGCATCTGAGCGACAATATAAAGACAAATTCATAACTCTCTAAAGTCAAAACACCAGCAGTGGTGAGGGTGAGATCTAGCCTCCAAACCAATTTATTGTCCGGGGAGGAGAAACCAATTACCAGGGAATTGCAATTTTTCACCACCTAAGTTCAAAAACGCTTTTCTAAATAGTAATTACGCCAGCTCCTTCTCACTATACGCTGCATCCAACACACGATTGAAATCGGGTTTGCTAAATTGAAAAGCCATATACTGCCCAGTTTGAACAACCACTGGACATCCGATGTAACCAGTCGCAAATTTCAACTGGTTTCAACTGCTGTTACCTGATTTTAGTAGGATTTAATTAGTTTGAATTGGAATCTGTTGAAACCAGTTGAAATCAGTAAAGGTCCTAGTTAGTTAAAACCTTTTACCAACTGAATTGAAAAAGGGGTCTATCAAAAGACATCGTTCAAAATCACGGGAAGCCAACACAAGAACTTGAAGACGGTTTCTCAAAGGCATGATTGGAGATAAGATACGGATTTCTGTCTAACGGATCCTCCAATGCTACTTATTGTTTTGAATATATCATAATAAGAATCACAAGCTTAAAGGTCGATTTTCAAATCTTTAAATTGACAATGGACAGATATCGACGAGTGTATGTCTACACCTGGTCAATGTGATGCTACAAATGGAGGCTGTATCAACAATGTGGGCTCCTTCACTTGCACCTGTAACTCCGGTTATGCATTAAACGGTGATGGAGTAAATTGTGATGGTGGGTGCAATATATGTCATTTGATATGTAGCTTAATAACACCGAACATTGATCGTGTGTGTGTGTGTGTGTGTGTGTGTGTGTGTGTGTGTGTGTGTGTGTGTGTGTGTGTGTGTGTGTGTGTGTGTGTGTGTGTGTGTGTGTGTGTGGATTTCTGGTGAAGAGCGAGTTGTGTTCCTATATACCTACCTATAACACCGCTAGAACGTACGCTACTTGCATTAAGTTAAATCCACTGTACAGCTTTTCCGTAAAAGGTCACCACTGTAAGACTGTTGTTTTTTCAGGATGGGGGGTGACCAAAGACCTCAATTTGGTTACCCATATACGACTGATTTTTCGGAGGGGAGGGGGTGGGGGAGTTACCGAAGACATCACCTTGGCACACGTTTAAGAAAAAACCTAATATAAACGTTTCAACGAACAAGCTCTCTGTACTTATATCCGTCCAACCATCCTGTAGTGATAAAGTATGGGCTTTACCAAGCTGTCCTTTTCATGTGTAGGACTATATTCATACATTTTACTTATATTATTCTTTTGTTCTACTTTACGGATGGGAGGATGTACGATGAGGAACACTTCTCTGGTACGGATTTTTTTAACCAAAGTATTTGTAGACCACATAATTGACCTAATTTTGACGATTTTCTTACTTTTACTATTGCCCAAAAATGTAATCATACTGAGTACGTACTTAACAAATAAACATCTACGCAAATTATGCCATAGAATCTAATGTCTACCACCATGATAGGAAAATTAATAAGAATGTGGCTTCCTGAAAAACCCCTTTCCGATAGAAACCGCTCATTTTTTTGCCAGTTCCCTACGTGAGCGGATTCACTGCTTCGGATAAACCTAGGTATTGTTTTCTAGATAAAAGAAACAGCTATTAAGTCGGTAGACTCGATGATCATTTTCTAGGGATCACTGCAGTGAATTCACGGTTGTGTTTTTACCTATTACTTATGTAGATGTTAACGAATGCACTGATGGTACGCACAACTGCCATGCCAATGCAACTTGTGAAAACAACGGTGGAAGCTTTACCTGCACATGTAACAATGGCTCTACATGTAAATGCCCCTCTGGACTCAAAGCTCCAAGTATCGGAAGAGCTTGTGTTGACAGTACGTATGATACCCTTTATTACGTTGTGAAGCATATAACATGTGTAATATAGCTTCCATATCGCAGCAGCATGCTAATGTTATAATAGACAAATAAACATCCTAGAACACAAACTTTAGCTCTTTGATGACTAGACACGAGAAATCTCGTCTCGGGGTCCAAGGGAAATGCATATGAAAGCAAATCTAACCGTCTTCATTGTAAACAGTTTTGTTGTCACTATCAAAATGTGTACAGATAACTATCGATGTATGATTTGATGTCCCGGGGACAAAAATGATATTACGCAGCAGTTTATGGAGGAAACTGGATTGCATGGTTACTCATGGAATTTTCACTTTTAAATCACTTAATAAGCGATTATCAAATGACAACTGAAATTCTTTTCATGCTGATCAAATTGAATTGAATTGAATTGACTTTATTTCCATATATCATTATTTCCATATATCAATTAAGCAAGGGAACATAGTTATTACCATATCTGCGCGAAATAATGGTTTAGAGTCAGCTGTTTATTCCGGCTCAAAGGAGATCCAGAATTTGGAGCCAGTGTAAAGTGACTTTTTTCAGAAGATGAAATTTGGTTAGGGCAGGTAAAAATATATTTGTTGTAAAGAGTAGTTGTGCATTTTATCATTCTTTGTGAAAACAGTTTAAAAAAAGGTAATTCGTCTTATCTAGTTTATGCACTAGACACCCTGGGTGAAAGAAATACAAGCCATTTTTTTTTTTACTTTAAATCTGCTTTTGTAGAATTACACATCATTGTGAACAAGCACATTTACACCAAATACATTCCTAAGTGCGCTCTTTTGATACACTATAACAATAATTTGTCGGTGACCTTGGAACTGAACCCATGCTATTAAAGATGACATAGTTCAAATAGGCAAGATTATAATTCAATATCATGGCATTTGTATATTTTTCATGAAAGGTGTGTTTTAACTTGTGATTAAAGCCGAAGTTTAGTTTTGGGGATTTTTTGTTATTTGAAAGCTTTATGCCTAAAAGTCAAAACCCTGCCAATAATAAGATTCTGAAATGTCTATTATGTAAAAATCTCCGGGCGGCGGGGACCCGAGATTTTCGACTATATTTTATCATTAATAGATCCAAAGGCGTTAAAAAGGCCTTTACGGATTACATCCGTTTATACACTCATTCTGAAGAGCGACTTCTGCTCTTTCATGATGAACGGTACTAGCTCATTACACCTTTTTTAAACCATTTGGATGCCTTATAATGCTAAATATTACCGAAAATCTCGCGGGTTCCCACGAGATTTTTATTAATTAATTAAAATAAAAACTAAAAACAAAAGAAGGTTATATGAGTTAACTCATCTTTTCAGCTGATGATGTATAACACATGCAACCTTTAAAGCCTTTTTAACCCTTTGGATGCTATATATGAAATATAGTCGAAATCTGGGTCCCCCCCCCCCGACGATTTTTTCATTAATTATTTAAAAAAAACCTAAAGACATTCAGAATCTATTATTGCAGGGTTATGACTTTGGGGCATAAAGCTTTCAAATAACAAAAAATTCCCAAAACTAAACTTGGGCTTTAACGCCTACTTTCCGCGAGATAGGTCTATTAACATGAAATACAGGATAAGTTGTTTCCTGAAAGAAAGTTTCTCTAAAATGTGAATTGCCGACAAGCACCTGGCTTTGCTAGATTGGGTCACATTTTTTTTAAGCAATAAGGAAATCTACGAAGATTTTGCACGTCCTGCAACCACCCAGAACAATTACCGTCTTTTCACAGTAATAGCGCAAATTCTTTTTGCTTTTCGTTTGTGTTTCAAACTCTTCACATAAATACCTAAATTACGTCATCATTCGGTGTAGTAATCTTACATGATTAAAGCCTCCCACCTTCCCCCCAAAAGGGGGTGAGTAAACCAAACTATATGCAGCATAATACGTGCGTTGTATTCTTTCTGGCCCTTATAGTACGTGACTATATTCTTGCACAGAACCAATTCAGTTTACGAGATGGAGGTGAGAGGAACACAGGAACTGAATATGCCCTGATTCCGTTTTTCTAGTCTTTTATTCAGGTACACTTAAAGGTAAATGTAAAGGTGAGGGGTTTATCGTCTTTTATCACTGTAGAACAATGTTCACACGACGTCACACACTCTCCCTCTCCCTTCTTTTTCTGACTTTCCTCCTTATCTACCGTTATCTGTTAAGCGATTAATCTTTGTTTTTTGTGTACAGCGTTGTTTTTCCCATTTGGAAGAGATGAAGGAGACGATTTCCTCATGCCCAGTGACGACATTACATCCGGAAAACTAAACATCCAGACCGTATTCCCATTTTATGGATACAATCACTCCTGCCTATTTGTAAGATTTACACCTCGTAACTTAAAATAAAATTATTACATTAATGTAAAAGTAGTAGTAATAGTATTAGCAGTAATATTAGAAGCAATAGTAGTAGTACTTAGTCTAGTAGTAGTACTTCGTCTAGTAGTAGTAGTAGTACTACTACTACTAGTAGTAGTAGTAGTTATAGTACTACTAGTAATAGTAGTGGTACTACTAGTAGTAGTAGTAGTTGAAGCAGTAGTAGAAGTAGTATGATGTTTTCATAAAACAGCTAGTGGTAAATTTTTCAACAGAGTTTCCCATTTTTTTCTTCAGGTTAAAGCATGTAATTTGCATAAAAATATGGGAAAAGTTCATCACTTTAGATGAAATTAATAGTCGTAGAACTTGCAGTTTGAACAGGTGACTTTTTCATCACTGGCCAGAGCAGCATGCAATTGACATTGTCCCAAATATAGATTATGCTTTGTCAGCATGGAAGTTTGGTTTAAAGTTAAGTAGTAGTATTCTGTTGCTTTCAACTACTCTCTTCTGTACTACTGCGACACTTTCAAAATACCATCTGCTAATAGATATTCATCAAGAGCTGATGTTATTTGTTGTTGTTCTGCAAGTACTCAATCTTATCTTTAAACTATTTAAACCCTAACTTTTTTTGAAAGATGATAAGGAATGAATTGCCAACAATTATTCACTTCATCATAGATAAGATAGGACATAGGAACCAAAAACTCACCTTTTTTATTTTCAGGTAAGCAACAATGGCCTGATATCGTTTTTATCAAACGTCCGGACATTTGAACCTAGCACATGGCCCAGCGAACCTGATCGAATCATAGCTCCCTACTGGGCTGACGTAGACACTCGTCAAGGCGGAACACTGTCGTACCGTGAGTTATTACGTCCCGATCAAGAAGACCTGTTTCATCAAGTCGATCTTATCATCAGAACTGCTTGCATGAACAATTTTACCTCATCGTGGATATTCGTTGTGACATGGAACCAAGTGGGCTTTTTTGGAACTGAGAACCCTAGTCTTGTAAGTAAAAAAAAAAAGAGCCAAAATGGGATCTGTTTTACGGTAAAGACTTTTAATTTCACACACAAGGTTTGTTGATCTAAATAGATGTCAAATAATTATGACATTACATTTCAAACACTGT
>JZLH01S0615065.1:23959-36895 GCA_001188425.1 Eucidaris tribuloides
GAATCAAAACGCCTTACTCAAAATCAATGATCTTGGTATCATTTTATTGGAAAAAAGAATATTCTAACCAACGAAATAAAAATTAATGACATTTTGCCGATAATGGTGAAGAAATTAGCGATCACACTCGTAGCATTCTTTCTGGGCCACCCTGTATAGCTACCACCCAAAGTTTACGAGGGCTGGGATCATTCGGTCTGTTTATTGTATTGTTGTTATAAAATTACTCAAGAAGAAGAAACCTAGGCTAAGAAGAAACTAACAACGTCCAAAGTAATTCTCATTTTGGTGGATCATCGAACAATTTTGCGTGTACTTCCATGCAGGCGTTCTCTCATAACTCGTTTGGTTACAATGTCTATGCCACGCCGACCTTTCCGGGAAATATATACTTATCGTACGAAACTGCTATAAAGGCCCACTGTCATGACAGGATAAAAAGCCATCTTTTGACCACAGTGTGGAAAAATACAAGATATGTTTTCCTCCCACAATCTAAACTGTGGCACTGTAACAGTCCATGTTCGTGAATATGTGCCTGTACGTATTCTAAGACCAGTCGTCATCCCCTCTGTGATTGAGTTGACCCTTGGCAGGCTAGCATTGACCACAGTTTCCAAAAAAATATTGTGAGTTTCATAATCCCTTATGCTCGAAGCGTCTTTGAAAAGGTAAAAAATGAAGCCCTGAAAAATTTGTATTTCAAAATGATGATTTAGCGCTTTACAAAAGTGAAATTCGTAAGTTGACGGGATTCACCTGCCGATTTATTCCCATATACTCACTGTGTGTAGATCTAGTCTATTTTGTACTCGGCCCGAGTACTGATTGCGTTTACATTCATATCTTCCGGGTGGCAGCATAACTTTCCAAACTTGTGTATTCTATGGTGTTTATTTGTCCATTCGAACACCGTACTATGTAGCTCACATACCACAGTTTGATGATTTGTTTTTTAATTGAAGCTCCGCAGTGTTAGCCTGTGGCTATAAAATAATGTCACGTCTTAATCTTCATTCGTTTGCCTCAATTTCTTCCAAAACATAGGTTGGTTTCAATGCAAGGAATGGCAACACTTCTTTCACTATCCCAGGATCTGGTACCCCCGATGTGGTCAATATCTCATACACTTCTAACATCGGCTTGCCCGGGAGATGGGTGTTTAGAACGGATACTCCATTAATTGACGGCTCCCAATGTAACAACACTGGTACTACAACATTTTTGTATCTGCTAATAAGTATTAAGACTTTTATAATATGCTTAGATATATAAGAAAATACCGGTAGTCGTTGCGACGTTACCGAAAATGCATCTATAATCCAAAATCATGAACAACGTTTACACGAAGTATTACTTCGTAATCTCACAAGGAAGTGCCCCCCCCCCCTCCACGAAAAAGGTCATCTACAATTGTAATCAGGACAGATGATCGATGAACACGAATAAGGTATTAGGCCTATCCTGGGGATTTGAGTTAAGTTGACTTTTTTTGTAATACTCGCTTAGAAATAGCCAATTGCATTGATGACAATATAATAAAACTTTCGCTATTGTGTCCTCTGCCATTATTTAACTCGTTCACCTTCCTATCACAACAGACTCCCTTGTACCCATTCCGGACTGCCCTGGCAACATTACTGTGCCCAGAAACGAAACGAATTCGACCGCCGTATTTTTCACAGTCAGTTCTACTGACAACGCCGATTCCTCGCCATATATCATTTGTAACCCTTCTTCGGGTGATACGTTCTTCGGAGGAGAAACTGAAGTCAGCTGCCAGTTTGAGGACGAGACTGGAAATGTTGCCAATTGTACATTTTACGTCATATTTCGAGGTAGGCATGTGATCACCCAATAATATTTCACCATTCTTTACCCAATTATTGTATAATCTTGCAAAAAAATTACATGTGTAATATCAAGAGGATAAATCGAAAAGCGTTTTGATTTTTTTCCTTTAACCTCAACAAGCACCATTTTTTTGGAAAGATTGGATTGGTAATTTCCCAATTATGTTCTCATTCATAAAATAGATATTGAGAATCCAGTGATCGAAGACTGTCCCGAAAACGTCACGAATTTCACTATACCTGGGAATGTAAGTGGTATCGGAGTGTGGTCACCTCCAACGACACTTGACAACTCGGGCTATGTTTCAGTAGTTGCTAGTCATCATCCCGGAGATTTATTCTCAATTGGTACCACGAAAGTCAGTTACGATGCTGTTGACGCTGCTGGAAACGAAGCTCCCGTATGCTGTTTTAACGTCACTATCGAAGGTACATCGTAGAATGCCATTCCACTAATACTAAACACTAAACAATGACTAACTTACAGTTTGAAAAAATGTGAGCCACCTAATCCTCCATGCTCTTAGTGTCTTACTCTTTGATAAGGTCTAAAGATGGAGCCCTGAAAAAAATGGTATTTTAAAATGAAGATTTAATGAAAAGAAGTGAAAATCTAATTTACAAGCGCTCACGTTGACCGGATTCACCTGCCTATTTCCTCCCATAGACTTACTGTTTGTAAATCTAGGCTATTTTTATCCTCCACCGGAGTGTAAATTGTTTGTTCATGCATATCTCGCCAGTGTTTGCATAACTTTCCAAACTTGTGTAGGATAGGGTGTTTATTCGTCCACTACCATGTAGCTTAGATATTGAACGTTTTACTTTTTTTTAGAGTGAAGCTCCACAATGTTAGCCTATTACTCTAATAAGAGAATTGGACGCATCTGAAGTTTGCATGTAGTGACTATTCGAACCACAATCTTAACAGGTTTTACTTCATAGACACGGCAATTACATCGTAACTAAACACTACACAAAGAGTAAGTTCCCCCTTATTCAAAATACCGTGCCTTTTAACAATAATTTCGAGCAAAATAATTTTGAAGGAGTGTTTCTGGACTCATTGCCTAACTTTTGCGTGTAAATGTGATCGATCCGTCAAGTTATGCATGAGTGAGGACATGTTAAAGATAAAAAGTCATTTTTCAAAAGTCAAAAGGGTCATTTTGGGGGGATTTCTGACGCAGGATTTTGACAAATTCTGTTTTTGGTGAATGATTGAGCGCTATCTATGTTAGTCATCTATCATTTGACCCCCTTACACCTCCTCGGACACTTTTTGCATATTTCACGCCAAGGTGAGCTCAATTTAAAAATGTCCGTCCTTCCTGAATTTTGAAATTTTAAAATCCATTAAGTTTATTGAAAAAAAAATGAAATCCAATGTTTTTCAGCAACATGTATCTTTTCATGTATCTTACGAACATGAGAGGTTGTAACCATGTCATGTTTAAGTGAACACAAAAAATAAATAAAAGAAAAAATGCCATTATTTACCATTATTTTGGCATAAGAGACGACTCCTGCGACTTTTGAATAGTGACTTTTTGCCTTTAATGCATGCTCACTCATGCATGACCTGACGGATCAGTCGCATTTTCACACAGACTTTAGATGAGTGTAAAAACACCCCTGCTAAATTGTTTTGCTCAAATTTGCTTCGTTAAAAACTTATGGTACTTTGAATAAGGGGGGAACTTACTTTTTGTTGTAACCGATTCGAATAAAACTCGCACATAGTCCACTCAACTTATTTTTTCTCAAATGCTTTAGTTGAAGTTTAGGGTTAAAGATGCATAAAGTAACAACTAGCGTACATTTTCTCCTACTTTATCCTGCAATTTACAAAATAATCTGTGTCGAAGTTTCGTTTTCTCATAATACTGACGCATTGTTTCAGAATTCTTTAAAATTCTTCAAAATTAATGCTACATCCAGAGTTTGACACTCTTTTGCTATGAATAAGTAGATTTTAGATCCTGCTCTTTGGATCTTTTAATAACGAGTTTTTACGTAATATATTGCTGAAATTGAATTCAAACAAAAGGGGGAAACTTCAAACTTCGTTAAGTGATGATAATCTTTTTAAAGTAATAGGCTAACACAATAGAGCTTCAGTTTAAAAAAAGGTCAAACTTTGATATCTGAGGTACGTAGCAGTGTTTAAATGGAAAAAATAACACCCTAGATACAAAAGTTTGGAAAGTTGTCCTGCCACTGGCAAGATATGCATAAATAGAAAAATCCATTCTGGTGGAGTCTAACATTAGCCTAGATACACACACAGAAAGTTTATGGGAGGAGATGGGCAGGTGAATCTGGTCAACGTGAATGCTTATAGATTTTCACTTTTTTAAAAGCACTAAATCATCATTATGAAATACAATATTTTCAAGGCTCAATTTTTAGAACTTAGACACTGAGGGCATGGACGATTATGTATCTCACATTTTTTAACTGTGGTCATTGCTGGCCTGTGGTTTTTTAGGCAGTGAAACTATTCTGCATGTCTTAAACATAATTGTATAGAATTAAGTTATTTTTGGTGCAAAGTATAGGAGCGGAAAACACAGTTTGGTTGGCATTGTAGTGACTGTTAGATTTGGATTTGGATAATTTTATGTACTATACGTAAGTACCTAGTCTACATGTACACCCTTTTCCTGCATGGGTATTCTTCATGTACGATATTTGATGTTACAAACTTCAAATTTTTTCTTGCTAACCGATATACGTGATACATTTTACATTTTTACGTACAGACTTGTATTCATAAATCAAAAGATGTATACCTAAATAATGCTCCTGAACGAATCGGGAAATGATATACTGAAAAGAGCATTTACAATTTATGCATTTTTCTTTCAAATTCTAGATCATTATGGATCTTTGAATGTCACAGGCATGTTCTTCAATGAATTGTGATTTATGAGTAGCATAAGGGCCTAGGTGATGTTATGTTGTGTTTGTGGAGAGCTTCAAAAAGAGAATTTAACTATAAGCGACAACTGAAACAATTATTCCCTTTTTTGCCCGTTTACTCTGATAGGCACCGGTGTTTCTTCACATAAAAATGATGTCATTTCCTAAGTGTTTATGTCTTATTTATAATATAGATAATGAGATTCCAGTAATCGAAAGCTGTCCTGCGGACATCGTGAACTTTACTTTACCCGGTAATAATAGTGGTATTGCAGTGTGGTCTTCTCCAACGGCAACAGACAACTCTGGCTTAGTCCCATTGACCACTAGTCATAATCCCGGTGATTTATTCCGACTTTATGAGTCTACTAGAGTGTGTTACAATGCTGTTGACGCTGCTGGAAATGAGGCCGATGAATGTTGTTTTAATGTAGATATCGAAGGTAAAACAATTACCTCTTATTACCAACAAAAGAGTAGGAAACGAAAATAATCATGATTAGATTTTCATATGGACCTACCCCAATTCACAAAAAAAAACATCTTTCCCCACAAGGGAGTGTACTGCACGCACTATTGTTACTTAAAGACACAATCAATTTGTCCTCAATTCTGTATATCAGGTGATATACCACAGATAACAATTTTGGTGTGATTGGGATTATAACATTTTCTCAACTTTTGACGTGAAATATAGACCTGAACTGCACCCTATCTACTCAGAAATGTAGGAAGATATTCAGATCGGTGATTTTACATGTTTGCAGCAAGTCAGTATTATATTATTTTCCCAACATATTTGTGAATCGGGTAATATTCAACTTTTCTTCTTTGTATACATTTAGATTAGTAGTGACTTTTGTTGTAGTTTGGCATTTTACCCAGACATTAATTTGTAATAAGTATGTGTATAAGTTGTTTTTTTAACTCAATCGCGATTTGGATACATTTCTTTGAGAATTGCTCAAAAGGAAATGCTACACAAAGAGTTTAAGGTGATTATTGTTGTAAAACTAATATGTATTTTAGTTTTAATTTTCATGAGAAAATCACTGTTTTATTTATCGTCTGAATAAATACCTTTTCCGTATTATATCCCTTTGACAAAATCTTACAAAACAATATGACATGTTAGATGATTGGATAACATAGTGAAGAAGAAATTGTTATGTTCCAGTAATTATTTATACCATCATTGTTATATTTCTCTCTTATACTAATTCTTTGTTGTGTTGTGATAAGTAATATCCCTTTTATTTATGTCTCACCCATCACATAGATAATGAGAGTCCAGTATTTGAAAACTGTCCGGACAACGTAATCAACATTACTAGACCTGGTGATGATAGAGGTATTGCGGTGTGGTCTCCTCCAATGGCAACAGACAATTCTGGGTTTGTCTCATGGGTCCGTATTAGTCATGAACCTGGAAATCTTTTCCCAATTGGTGTCACTAAAGTCACTTACGAAGCTTTTGATGCGACTGGAAATGAGGCTCCTGAATGCTGTTTCAATGTCACCATTAGAGGTAATACATTGTTAATACCACAAAAAAGGGGGAAAGCAAAATATTACTTTTTTTAGTCCTTTGACAGATTACATTGCACAGAAAGGTAGAAAGTATATTAAGAAATTTCCTCGGTATAGTCAGTACACGGACAACTATATTAATGGATTTGTAAAGACATAATCAATGATCCCGAAAATAATAGGTTACATTCCTCTATAAACTTTGTCCATTAATGGATAAAACTAGCACATTTAAAATGTTTTTAACTCTTGTCTTGATACAGCTACCCGAGCTGCATTTTTATGTTTGTTTTCAGAAATATGAAAGAATATTTTCAGATCGTTGTTGTAGCCAGATTCAAGAATTTTATGGGTTTTTTTTCTTTTTTTGGGGGGGGGGGCGTAGCATAACAGTCAAATAATAGTACATATATTGTGTCCACGTTCTTTGAGATTTTTATTTATTTAATTTTAAGATTAAAGCCGAAGTTTAGTTTTGGGAATTATTTGTTATTTGAAAGCTTTATGCCCCAAAGTCATAACCCTGCAATAATAGATTGTGAATGTCTTTAGTTTTCTTTTCATTAGTTAATTAAAAAATCTCGGGGGGGGGGACCCCTGATTTTCGATCTATTTTATATTATAGGCATCAAAGGGTTAAAAAGGCTTTAAGGTTACTGTGTTTATTCTCATCTAGAAAGAGCAGACTCTGAATTTTCAAGATGAGGTAGCTCATAATAACTTTTTAACCTTGATGCATAATGTAAAATAAGCCGAAAATCTCGGGGGGGTTCCCACCGCCCGCGCCCCCCCCGAATTCTTTCAATAATTAATTTAAAAAAAACTAAAGACAAAAAGAAGGCTATATGAGTTATACCTCATCTGAGTCTGCTCTTTCAGATGAGGTATAACACATGTAACCTTAAAGCCTTTTTAACCCTTTGGATGCTATAATGTAACATATAGTCGAAAATCTCGGGGGTCCCCTCGAGATTTTTCATTAACTAATTAAAAAAAACTAAAGACATTCACAATCTATTATTGCAGGGTTATGACTTTGGGGCATAAAGCTTTCAAATAACAAAAAATCCCCAAAACTAAACCTGGGCTTTAAGTCAAATATTAACATATCCATTATATATCCACGTTATTTGGGATTTTGATTTACTTATTTCAAGATTTCTTTGAAAAAATGTAATCCTTGTCTACAGTGTAATTTGAAAATGCCGCTACTTCAATGACCCATTTTCAGCGGGTAATCGTATCAATAAAACACAATGAAAATTCTTGTCGGCTTCATAACTAACTCTCCTGTCTTGTCCCATGTATTAAACTTGAGTTGATAAAACGAAATTACATTTGAGGCAGCTAAATTGTTTTTCTAAGTGATGAGAAATTGGCATAATTAATATTAGGTTGACCTGTTTCATCTGCATTAGGACTTTCTTCATTCTTTGATATAAAGGTTAATGAGTAATTTGATGTCCCATTTTCTGTCCCATTCATGACATAGATATGGAGAATCCAGTAATCCACAACTGTCCGCAAAATATCATGAACTTGACTGGACCCGGTAACGATATAGGCATCGGAGTGTGGTCTCCTCCAACGGCAAGTGACAACACTGGAAATGTCACATTGACTCCTAGTCATTATCCTGGGGACTTATTCCCTATCGGTGTCACTAAAGTCAACTACACTGCTCTTGATGCTGCAGGAAATGGGGCTCCAGTATGCTGTTTTAATGTGACCATCGAAGGTACATTTTTAACCGATATTCCAAAGCAAATTGAAGTCTAACAAGAAAACCTTTCATTAATGGTAGTAAGTCATGTAAGTGTAATGGCTAAAATAGGAATATTTTACTTTAAAAACAATTCCTTTTAAGTTATGAAGATTTGGGGAGAGATACCTCTAGTACTTGCACGAAAAAATACGAAAGAAATCAGCATGTTTTAAAAGAAAAGTGTTTTGTAACCATGGAATACGATGATTTTCAGATCGGTGTTGCAGATAGCCCCTGCTATCTTGAAAAGGAGAAGTCCTGCAATTACGAGACCTAGATAAACGAAAAGAGCGCCCTCTAACCCCCCCCCCATGCAAAAACCTGAAAAAGTCAAAATTTGAGAGGATTATCCTCCTTACGACTGTCTTATGAAGACAGGTAGCGCTTTCGTCTTCGCGTGGGGTTGTTTTCTTTCTAAGACCGCGTCAGAGGAACACGTTGGCATTTGTTGTTTGTGGGAAGTCTTTTCAAGCCATCAAAACCGTTTCACGTGAAATACGAAACCGAATTACGATGCTGGTGCAAACTGAATTAACATCCCACCAAGGCGAAAAAAAAAATGTTAAATTTTATGTTCTAGCCCCTCTGCCTTGGGTGCACCTGCATTTGATTATCTCTCCGCCTTCGAGAAGAAATGAGAAAGAGTATTGTGACGGGCACTTATCACTCTCAGGAAATCCCGCTCTTGACGTCATGTGTGGCGGGCGCACCTTTCACTTACAGGATATCCCACATTATGAAGGGCGACCCTATTTTACATGGCCTAGTACTAATAATAACCTACTGAAGCGACTGTCGATTAAAGCCTTAGTTTAGTTTTGGGGATTTTTTTTTATTTGAAAGCTTGAACCCAAAGTTCATATCACTCCAATAACAGATTCTGAATGTCTTTCCTTTTTTTAATTAATTAATTCGTACCTTTTCCGTATTATATCATCACTTTAACAAAATTTAACAAAACAATATTACACATTAGATGATCGGATAACATAGCTAAGACGATTGCTATGTTCCAGTAATGATTAAGAGCAGTATTTCTATATTTCTCCCTTTTAATAATTCATTGTTGTGTTGTGATAAGTAATATCCCTTTTATTTATGTCTCACCCATCACATAGATAATGAGAGTCCAGTATTTGAAAACTGTCCGGACAACCACAAAAAAGGGGGAAAGCAAAATATTATTTTTTTAGTCCTTTGACAGATTACATTGCACAGAAAGGTAGAAAGTATATTAAGAAATTTCCTCGGTATAGTCAGTACAAGGACAACTATATTAATAGATTTGTAAAGACATAATCAATGATCCCGAAAATAATAGGTTACATTCCTCTATAAACTTTGTCCATCAATGGATAAAACTAGCACATTTGAAATGTTTTTAACTTTTGTCTTGATACAGCTACCCGAGCTGCATTTTTACTTTTTTTCAAAAATATGAAGGAATATTTCCAGATCGTTGTTGTAGCTAGATTCAAGAATTTTATGTTTTTTTTTTTCTTTCTTTTTTTTTTGGGGGGGGCGTAGCATAACAGTCAAAAAAAAACATATATTGTGTCCACGTTCTTTGATATTTTTATTTATTTATGTTTAAGAATAAGTCAAATATTAACATATCCATTATATATCCATGTTATTTAGGATTTTGATTTACTTATTTAAAGATTTCTTTGAAAAAATGTAATACTTGTCTACAGTGTTATTTGAAAATGCCGCTACTTCAATGACCCATTTTCAGCGGGTAATCGTATCAATAAAACACAATGAAAATTCTTGTCGGATTCATAACTAACTCTCCTGTCTTGCCCCATGTATTAAACTTGAGTTGATAAAACGAAATTGCATTTGAGGCAGCTAAATTGTTTTTCTAAGTGATGAGAAATTGGCATAATTAAAGGCAGTGTATAAAAATGTTTCCAGTTAAAAAAATTGAGCTACATGATTCCCAATACTACCAGTGTCTTTGATAGGGTCTAAAAAGGAAGCCCTGAAAACATTGCAGTAAAAAAGATCATTAAGTGCTTTAAAAAGTGAAAATCATTGAGAGACCATACCCGCTTTCCCCCATAGAATGCTGTGTTGCAGAATTTCCTATCGGCTGATAAACAATTATGTGCCAATTTGTATCTTTACATATTGTACTAGTGACAGTATAACTGTCCAAACGTATGTGTTCCAGGGTGTTTATTTGTCCATTCAAACACTGCCAGATATGTCAGATAACAAAGTTCGACAATTTTTTTTAAACGGGTCTTCCACAGTGTTATATAGTGTCTTTAATATTAGGTTGACCTGTTTCATCTGCATAAGGACTCTCTTCGTTCTT
Organism: Eucidaris tribuloides; assembly: GCA_001188425.1. Lineage (NCBI taxonomy): Eukaryota > Metazoa > Echinodermata > Echinoidea > Cidaroida > Cidaridae > Eucidaris > Eucidaris tribuloides. The sequence goes on from JZLH01S0615065.1 coordinate 34,359, forward strand.
TGATATAAAGGTTAGTGAGTAATTTGACGTCCCATTTTCTGTCCCATTCATGACATAGATATGGAGAATCCAGTAATCCAGAACTGTCCACAAAATATCATGAACGTGACTGGACCCGGTAACAATAGAGGCATCGGAGTGTGGTCTCCTCCAACGGCAAGTGACAACACTGGCAATGTCACATTGACTCCTAGTCATTATCCCGGGGACTTATTCTCTATCGGTGTCACTAAAGTCAACTACACTGCTCTTGATGCTGCAGGAAATGGGGCTCCCGTATGCTGTTTTAATGTGACCATCGAAGGTACACTTTTAACCGATATTCCAAAGCAGATTGAAGTCTAACAAGAAAACCTTTCGTTAATGTAGTAAGTCACGTAAGTGTGATGGCTAAAATAAGAGTATTTTACTTTAAAAACAATTCCATTTAAGTTATGAAGATTTGGAGAGAGATACCTCCAGTACTTGCGCGAAAAAATACGAAAGAAATCAGCAAGTTTTAAAAGAAAAGTGTTTTGTAACCATGGAATACGATGTTTTTCAGATCGGTGTTGTAACCGCGTTCACTGACACCTTCGTGTGTGTTTTCATTAATAGGGAAATAGTAAGACTTACCCTGAGTCACAAATAGGTCTCCTCCAACCCTAGTCCAAATGACTTGAACTGGATTGATATTACCGCCTTGTCTCTGCAAACGGCGTTTAAGTTGAAAAAGAATAATTTTCGACTGCACCAGATATGTAAGAATGCGTTGTCAAGATTCTCATGAAATACCCTCCCTACTCAAATGTTTTGCAACACACACTTTAACGCATGCATTTTGAGTTGAAGGGGTCTTTTTTATAATTATCTTAATGAAGTATAAGAAAATAAATTATTGAAAAAGAAATCAATAAATATTATTTCTCCCTTTTTTCCTCTAAGGCGGAGAGATTATCCAATGCAGGCACACCTACGGTGGAGGGGCTAGAACATGAAACATTTTTTTCTTCTCCCTGTAGGGGTGGGGTGTTAATTCACACTAGCGGCATAATTCGGTTTCATATTTCCCGTGAAACGGTTTTGATGATTTGGAAAGACTTCCAACAAACAAAGAAGACAACACTCCGCGAAGAAGAAAGCCCCTCCTATCTTCATTAGACAGTGGCAAGGAGGATAAGGCTAAGATGATAAGAGGATAAGATGATGGCCTTCTCTTCACATCATTATGTACTGAAAAATCGCATAACAGTAGATTTTAGTACGTTTGCAGTAGTAAACTGGCTTTAGAATTGAGAAAGACTGAAAAATCATAACTTGGAGAAAGAGGATTATCCTCCTTACCACAGTCTTAGGAAGACAGGGAGCGCTTTCGTCTTCGCGTGGGGTTGTTTTCTTTCTGAGACCGCGTCAGAGGAACACGTTGGCATTTGTTGTTTGTGGAAAGTCTTTTCAAGCCATCAAAACCGTTTAACGTGAAATACGAAACCGAATTACGATGCTAGTGTAAACTGAACTAACATCCCACCAAGGCGAAGAAAAAAGTTAAATTTTATTTTCTAGCCCCTCTGCCGTGGGTGCGCCTGCATTTGATTATCTCTCCGCCTTCGAGAAGAAAGGAGAAAGAGTATTATGACGGGCACTTATCACTCTCACGAAATCCCGCTCCTGACGACATGTGTGGCGGGCGCACCTTTCACTCACAAGATATCCCACATTATGAAGGGCGACCCTATTTTACATGGCCTAATTACCTACTGAAGCGGCTGCCGATTAAAGCCCAAGTTTAGTTTTCGGGATTTTTTTTTATTTGAAAGCTTTATGCCCAAAGTTCATATCACTCCAATAACAGATTCTGAATGTCTTTCGGTTTTTTAATTAATTAATGAAAAATCTCGGGGGGGGGGGGATCCCGAGATTTTCGACTATATTTTGTATTATAGCATCCAAAGGGTTAATAAGGTGTTGAGGTTATCTGAGTTATACCTCATCAGAAAGAGCAGACTCTGCTCTTTCTTATATCACTACATGCACGAAATTGGCGTTATTTGAAAAAATACAGAATTAAGTTACAAATGAATTTATGACTCCTACAGCTTGGTGTTGTAACCATGTGCAACCATTAGACTTTTGCGTATTTGACTTTGCTAATAGGGAAGTATTGATACCAAAGCCACCAATAGATCTCCTCCACTCAAATCTCAGTAATTTGAACCGGGGTGGCACCACAATGTTGTTTTCTTTTCATACTGGGTCTAGAATGAGAAAACATGTAGTTTCCACCTTAGCATAAATAAGAACTAAATCATATTATCTATTTATGTTAATCATTGTTGACAGGTTTTATGCCTCTGCCCCGATGGTGGCAAAACATGCTTTCTATCCGTACCGGTTATTGTTATCACGATAACATAAGACTGGCTTTTATATTTTAATATAACTTTGGTCAAATATGTAGAACGATATTTCACAGTTGAAAGGTGAAGGGCCAATGGTCACGAGGCTTCATACATATCTAATTTGGATCGTTATCACTATGATTGAAGATCTATTTCCGT
>JZLH01S0615074.1:0-13248 GCA_001188425.1 Eucidaris tribuloides
ATGAGCTCACATCAGTGCTTTTAGTGTAATTTCACTGAAGAGTGTATAAATCTAAGATTGAATGACGTGCAAAAAAGGTATGTAACTAAAACTTGGCTGATGTGTGAGCCAAAATACGGCATAAAAACCATGGAATTTGACATAACCATGTTTTTACTAATAATGAACAAAATTTTGTTCATTTTGAAATGATTTACTGTTTTTTATAAATACTATGGAACTTGAATATGTATACAGTTTACTTGAAAGATAGGATTGTGATGAGTTTTGATGATTATAAGAAATAAATAATAAATACGTGGAACATGCTTTCAACACAAAAATCTGAGACATAACCTAAATTCTCGGTCTGTATTACAGGCCTTCTTCAGAGAAGAAGATTCAAAATCTTCACTTGCATATCACAGGTATTCTTCTCTGAAGAAGGCCTGTGATACAGACCGAACATTTAGGTATGTCTTAAATGTTGGTGCTGAAAGCATGATTCACATATTTATTAACATAATTTATCTGCACATATGAATCTGCATTCTGATATACGAAATAAATGCATTTCTTGTCAACTTTAGATAGCATATGAGTATAGTGTATAGTTATAGTTTCACTTAAATTTATCGAAATGTGCATAAATGGGCCAATGTATGAACCCCAACCACACACACACACACACACACACACACACTTGGTAAATTTAGTTTTGTTATCAACTTTTATGTTCATAATATTGCAGGAATGACAACCGAAATGTCATCGGAAGCGTCACTAAGTACAGGGACTGGTAAATGATTTCATTATTTTGTAGCTGTGTAAAAAATGTCACAAACTTTCTGATCAAACTAATCATTCATTTATCAACTCCCTGTAATAACTTCATCGTTAAATAGGAATAAAATTAAATATATCCGTAAAGGGTATATATACGTCTTCGTGTGTTTTTGGAGTGTAGCAGTATTAGTGGTAGTGGTAGAAGTATAGTAGTAGTAGTAGTAGCAGCAGCAGTAGTAGTAGCAGCAGTAAAAGTAGTAGTAGTAGTAGTAGTAGTAGTAGTAGTAGTAGTAGTAGTAGGCTAGTAGTAGAAGTTGTAGTGGTGGTGGTGGTAGAAGTAATAGTAGGAGAGGAAGTAGTAATAGTGGTGGTGGTGGTGGTGGTGGTGGTGGTGGTAGTAGTAGTAGTAGTAGTAGTAGTAGTAGTGGTAGTAGTAGTAGTGAAAGTGGTAGTAAGACTGCGACTTCTACCACTTCTGCTACGACTACCTCTACATCTACTGTTACTAATAACTGGCATTGTTTTGTATTGGTATCTGTATCTTAAGTACACCTTCCGTATAAACCTACATAGGCCTACACAACCATATAGTCACAAATATTTTTAAATCACAAATCTAACTTACATATACCAATGATTTGGCATAAATACTCATCGTATTCCTATTGATGTTCATTGATACATGCACATTTCAAGGCTACTGTGAGGGTGCAGTTCAATAGTTTACTTGATAAATACCGGTCATATTATTTGAAATCAAGTACGACTATACTTTATTGTAAACCACACTTTAAAAACCAACTGATTCATTATTCCAATTCAACGGTGCGTGATGTTGAAAAGCAGTCACTACAATAAAATTGTTTGACTTTTGTAGCATATTCCAGCACCTATGAGTGTTTTATTTTTGGGCTCATGATCCATGAATTACCACTCCGAGACAAGCTAAGCCTACATGAAAACATGCACATATGCAATGGTAATTTGAATAGTTTTGGGATTAGTAATCGAAGAATATTCGTTGATATCCTTCTCGGCGTACATGTAAGTCAATACTATATACAAAAAGGCAAATTTGACCACATATGACACTTTTTGTATACGTTATTTCATCAATGATCATTATTACGTAAATGTTATGAACGACGATTTGCTTGCAGAAATGACAGATTTCCTTAATCCACATTGAATCGCCTTTAGGTGTCACTTAAACGTGTACAGACAGTCTGATTGATAGATGGATAGATAGATAAAAAGATAGATAGATAGATAGATAGATAGATAGATAGATAGACAGATAGATAGATAGATAGATAGCTAGATAGATAGATAAATAGATAAATAAATAGATGATGGATACATACATACATATATAACATATATACATACATACATACGTACATACATACATACATGGATAGATACCTGAATAGATAGATAGAGCAAGAAGTTTCAAAGTATTTTTTCTTATTCTTATGGTCGCCAGCTGTGTATTATTGTAGATTTATACATGTAACAAAATTGATTTTTTTTTTAACTTTACATTTTTATGTGTATTTTTTTTTCATAACAGCAACATCATCTGAAACGTCGGCTGCTGTTTCAAGTAAATACTAATTTTCTGTTTGTTTGTTTAATTTATTTACAGGGCATGGCTAAAAAAAAATACCAGATATGTAATCTTATCCTACAAATACATGTACTTATAATAATAAAAATAATAATGATAATAATAATAGTCCATTTCTTATATAGCGCATAATCACCGAATATCTCAGTCTCAATGCACTTGGATATTATTACCCTGGACACTGGGATACAGTACTAACCTGCACACAGATGTGCACCATTTCCACTCTCTGGGGAGTATTTCTAGCTGAGCTGTCAAGAAGGCGCATCAAGCCAGACAAACCAAGTCATTCTCACCCTACCAGGTACCCATTTCGAGACCTCTAGATTATCAGGCACACGCCTTACCAATCTCGCCACATATTTGTTCATTCATGTATTCATGCTCGCATTTAAGTATTAATATAAATCACATATTTTTCATACATTATTATTCATGGCAGCATCAATAATTTCAGAAACGTCAAATACATCAGCAAGTAAATAACGATATAATTTCTTAAGAAAAACACGGACATGAAAAGATGAAATAATAGATTGTATTTCCATATTAACATTGCTGTGAACAACACAAGTTATAGATTTACTCTAAATATCAATGACAACTGAAACCTAAACTACTCATTATAATCAGGTCATTATGATTCTGTAGTGATTATGTTGAACAAAAGTACATTAAAAGTGTAAATAAATATTGCAGCAAAGTAGAATTATACATCGGATTGGCACTATTAATGCATACTTGTTACACCTGTATCATTGCTACAGTATATTGTATATTATTTTATATCATAAAGTACACGGACTTTTTTCCTTTATTCCTTTCTTTCAACAGCCACAATGGCATCTGAAGTTTCGTCTACTTTGTCCAGTAAATATTGTTTTTTTGTCCATTTATCATTGTATAGGGTAACATCTAGCTATAATATAAAAACTTGCATTACAGGATAACACACAATCATAAACTTGTTATTAAAAACCTACAGTTTCCTGCTTGATATCTTTGAAGCATCATTTGAATATAATTGCACTACCTTACCCAATAAAAATACGTATAAATGTATTTGTAGACGACATAGCTTGTGCGTGAAGAATTAGGTTTTTAGCCACGTACTTTTGTGTCAATAGTTTGATAACGTGGAATGGAATTTTTGAAAATAATGCGATATTTTTGTTTTAACGTTCTATTAAAAGTTGTCAAAGAAAAACTGAATATTATATACATCCATTCAATTGCAGAATTTGCAGTTTTTACTTCATTCATATTCCAACACATTTAGCCGCCACTTGAACGTGTACAGACAGAAAGATGGACAGATAGATAGAAAAATAGATAGATAGATAGATAGATAGATAGATAGATAGATAGATAGATAGATAGATCGATCGATCGATCGATAGATAGATAGATAGACAGATAGATCGATCGATCGATAAATAGATAGATAGATAGATAGATAGTTAGACAGATAGATCGATCGATCGATAGATAGATAGATAGATAGATAGATAGACAGATAGATCGATTGATCGATCGATAGATAGATAGATAGATAGATAGATAGATAGATAGATAGATAGATACATACATACATACATACATAGATACATAGATAGATAGATAGATAGATTAGACAGATTAACAGGTATAGAGGTAATAACCGGAACAAAAACTTTCAAATATTTTCCCTTATTCCTTCCTTGTATTATCAGAATTAATTCTAGAGTTACATCATATTCTTTTCATCTTGGTTTTTGCAATGATTTCTAAACTTTTATACTTGTTTGTATTTTTTTCACAACAGTATCATCACCTGAAACTTCAACTGATTTGCCAAGTAAATATCGATTCTCTGTTTATCTTTTGTAGAGCTTTGCTATAGGATGGTGGATATTCAATGCTATTCTCAAAATCTGTGTACCTATGTGTCTATGTACCTATTTATTCGAGCATTTATACTTGTACTAACATTTAAATGTAAAAAAAAAATGGGAGGCGTTTTATTCATGTTTCATTGCTGCAGCATATTAAAGTGATATGCTAACATTGTGGAGTTTCAATTTAAGAAATTGTCAAACTTTGATATCTGAACTACATAGTAGTGTTTGAATGGACATATAAACACCCTAGAATACAAAAGTTTGGAAAGTTATGCTGCCACTGGCAAGATATGAATGAATAAACAATTAATACTCGGGGCGAGGAGAAAATAGCCTAGATCTACACAGAGTAAGGCTATGGGAGGAAATGGGGAGGTGAATCCGGTCAACTTACGATTTTCACTTTTTTAAAGCACTAAATAATCATTTTCTTTTCAGGGCTTCATTTTTAGACCTTATCAAAGACACTTGGATTAGGTAGCTCACATTTTTTAACAGTGGTAAATGTTAGCCAGTGGCTTTAATCTTCAAGGACCTCGTCAAGTAAATGTCAATTCAAATTTATTAAAAGCCAGTTAATCAAAACCGAGACTTAGATACCAAGAACAAAACAGAATGTATTTTCATGAATTGATCTGTTATATTCAGATACATAATTTTTAAGAATCTAAAATATGTATTTTTGTGAACAATACACTTCTAAGTGTTACGTTTTATAGCAAGGACAACAGTAATCCCAATTGTATATTATATTATTGTAAATTACATAGCGTTGTGATATTCTATAGTGTTTTATAGACCCAAATAATTGGATACCTGGCAAAATAAATATAACTCTACGTAATGTTACACAATCATGGAATTATCACAGATTTGATAGAGTTATCACAAATCATAGAGTTATGACAGATGCATTATTGATATGGATATTGTGCTGATTTTGTTTTTCTTATCTCAGCCACAGAGTCATTAGAAGCTTCGTCTACTTTGCCAAGTAAATATTTCTTTTCAGTTTCCTATTTCCTGTTATATAGGACAGCAGCTGATTAAAATACGTGTACACAGAAATACATGCATGGGAACGATTTGAACAGGGCTTAAAGAATTCGTTTTACTCAGTTATTTTGTTAACCTAACGAATCATTTATATTTATAGTTTTGTTATCGATATTGGAATAAATACATACAGGTTTTGCTTTCTTTGCAAGCGAAACCAGTGAAGAAACAGAACACAATGACAGTTTTATTTCTTCTTAATGATATTCCTGAGAGCAAAGACTGGTAAATATCACGTTTTTTACGTCTTATTTTGGTCTTGCTGTCGTCTTATTTACGTCTTATTTTGACGTCAAAAAGACGTAAACTTGCACCCGCGCAAGACGTCACAAGGACGTCTTATTTATACGTCATTTTCTCGTCGTATTGACCTCTTTAAGACTACTTAAACTTGTAATTACGTCGTATTTCGACGTCATTTTGTCATCTTTTTGACGTCTTTAAGACGTCTTAAACTCGTTAAATTACGTCTTAAAAAAAACATGAATATATTTGAAAAATAAATATATTGGCCTTTTCATACAAGTTTTCAGCAGGCATGTTATAAATCCTAACCTATTCCTACACTTAACCTATTTCTAAATTCCGTATTCCTAACTTTTTCCTAACTTTTCCCTAACTATACTACATGTTTGCAAGACCATATATATGACATCAATTATAAGGGTAACAATTTCATGGTTACTCTTTCCTTTTGTTTGCAAAGAGGGGAGTCATAGTAACCGCATATGAAATTATAAATAGAAGTCACAGACACGGGGTCTTTGTTTACATGTGCATTGTGAAGAATTATCATGAAACATCTATTTTTTTGAAAATGTATGGAAATATTGCTAAAACTGTTACAATTACCGTTTATGCAAATAGGCTATGAATATACATTAGGTATTTTGAAAGCAGGACACGTAAAAATTACGTCGTATTCACGACGTGTCCATGATTTATCACACTTCTTACGCCAGTATGGACATACAGTGGGGTGACTACGGGGAGGGGGGGGGCAAGGGTAGCCTACTTGCTCCCCCAATCGAAGACCCTCCTAATTGATTGATTAATTAATTAATTAGTAATTTACTGAAATCTCATTCTGTTATGAAAACACTAGCCCCAAAACCCCTTACAAAGTTCCGTAACAATATGTGACTCCAATTAAATCCATCAAATAAAATTGGGTGAATGACTGTTTTCCCTGCCCCCCATGGTGTTTACCTACTACAGAGTATCCCACGGCTGCTGTCATTATAAGACTTAGACCTACACAGATAGAAGATGTTATAATTAATTATGCAGATTGTTTGATGGAAATATAAGTAAGTTTACGTGTTACATCTCCAATATGTTTTATGCGTCCTCATATTACGAGGCTATAAGTAGGCCTATATCTAACAATAATTAGGCCTATTGTATAGAAACATATTTTCTGGTCTTGGGGCAGATGTGTTATCGTACAAATCTTGTAAACTTCACATCATCTCAGCATTCTTCGTCGGGGCTTACCATCACAAGTTTTTAAGAAAAAATATACATATTTGAAGTGTTAACTGGTGTACATTAAAATATCCCACCACGTCTGTATAATCCTTGCTGGTTTTCTGATATCAAAATCGTAATGACGTCTTTAAGACGTCGTCTATACGACATAAAGTATAATAAATATTCTATTCTGCATACGTCATAATGACGTCATTAAGACGTCGTCTATACGACATAGAATATAACAAAAAAATATTGTCTTTTAAAGACGTCAAAATGACGTCTTAAACATGTCGTGCACACAACGTATGACGAGTTGACCACTTTACGACCAGTTTAAGACGTCTTACAGACGTCAGTCTGCTATCAGGGATGTATTATCATAATATCAAGTTAGATTAGCTAGATTGGATTGGATTAGATTAGATTAGATTGATTAGATTAAATTAGATTTGATTTGATTTGATTTGATTTGATGTCATATTTCTTTCAAATAGCTTTACAATTCATCTCAATTTTGGGGGAAAATGTTTAATCATCGCACCTACCCCCCCCCCATAAAAAAAATCGGCTCAACTCTTCAGCTTCATGAAAGGACAATATGAACAAAAGAGAATAAGGCTTGGCTACAAGATACTAATTAGCTTCGCCAATTTGCTTTCAGGTCTTTCAAAAAGTTGATGAGATAAAATTATTTTATTCATGCAACAACGGTGTAATACCAGACATCCATGCATTGAGTAATAATCTTTATTTTGTGTGTTTTTTTTTTATTATTACAGTGACATCCGAAACCCCTTTTACTTCAGAACGTAAATAACATTATTTTTGTTAATTTGATTCATAAATAATGTAAGACAGCTTAACTTCCTTAATGATAGTTTAAACTCCAATTTTCTGCATTTGAAAATATTATAAATCATTAATGTTCACATTTTTGTTATGGATATTTGTATGAATAATATACCTGCTTTGTCTGGTGTTCCAGCTAAGCAACAGAATGCACACACACACAATTTTTTTTTTCTTCTTTAAGTACAGTTATTAAATCACATTATACTTCATAATGTATTACATGAAATTACATTATATTATATTGTATAAGATTAGATTAGAATAAACTAGCTAAGATCAGATCAGATTATTATTACATTATTTTCCTAAATATTCACAAATCATCACATTTTCAAAAAAAAATCATAGCAAGTTTTTTTTTCAGATTCATGAAAGGACAGTATGAACAAAAGAAAGGAAGTGCTTGATAACAGCAAGAATTGTTTCCATTAGCTTTGCTGTTTAGCTTTCAATTTATTCAACATGTAGATGACAGAAAATTGTTTTATCCATGTATTGGTTTAGTATCACAAATGCACATTAGGCGAGTAATAATCTCTGTTTTGTTCTTAATACAGTGACATCGGAAACAGCTATGACTTCAGAAAGTAAATAACAAATTTGTTTCTTTAATTTTTCCCATACATTATAAAGACGGCTTAACTTCCTTAATGGTATAGTAGAGACTGCAAATTTGCTTTGGTTTGTTTTCCAGCGAAGTAACTAAGGATAGATTAAATTATATCAGAACAGATTATAATCACATTGTTTTCAAACAGCTTCACAAATTTCCGGGGGGTCGCTCTCCACACGGCCTGCTACGCACCCGCGTCCAGAAAAAGCGTCGAAAAGGGTCCCTTTTCCAGCCCTCGGGCGTCGTCGACGTCTTTTGGGAAAAGGGTAGCTTTTTCAGCACCGTTCGCTGGCAATCGCCACTTAGGGTAGCTTTTTTTTTACATGTCACGCCATTTAGGGATACTACTTTGGTTATGTAGATTAGGCCATTTAGAGGTTCAATTTTTTTGTCGATCTAATAACATCTCCAAAATGAACCTCTTCGGGTTGCGCAATTTACAATAATGTTTTAGATGAGAAGGACACTTGGGAGTTGGGTGGGGTATCAAATTAGTTGATTTCACGGTTTACGCCACTTACGGTTTCAAATTAGTGGATTCCCTGTTCACGCCACTTAGGGTATCAAAAATTAGTGGATTTCCTGGGAGTCACGCCACTTAGGGTAGCTGTTCTGATGTGTTACGCCATTTAGGGTTGCAAATTTGGTTATGTAGGTTACGCCGTTTAGGGTGCATTTCTGAGGTTGTTGGACACGGGTGGGAGACAGGTCGTGTTGAGAGCGACCCCCCCCCCCCCGGGCACAAATTATTGCATTTTCCAACAAAAGTTAACCTCAACTCTCTTCAGATTCATGAAAGGACAGTGTAAACAAAAGAAAGGAAGTGCTTGGTAACAACAAAAATGGTTTCCATAAGCTTTGCCGTTTTGCTTTCTGTTTATTCAGCATGCAGATGGTGTAGTATAAAACATGCACATTAGGTGAGTAATTATCTTTGTTTTGTTCTTATCACAGTGACATCGGAAACTTCAGAAAGTAAATAAAAACCTTTCTTTTTTATATAGATTTCATAAATATCACAAGGTTCATAACAGGTTCATGCAGGTTCATATTTTTTTTCAATTACTCTAATGCATCAGTAAATTAATGTGTACATAGTAAGAGTTGCAGATAGATGCGACAGATAGAGAATATGTGACCTGTCACCACAATAACCTGATAAAATGGCACATCCTATGAAACATAAACACAGGAAAAAAATACTTTGGGTTCAAAACATAAATATTCAAATTTTGCAACATGCGAAGGTCATAAAACTTTTGAGTTTTAAGGACACTTTTCTTTCATACTTTATTTTAATTCCGATATTTGGCACTTTCCTTACTTTTTGGTCGTGCAATTTTATCATGGTATCGTGGTGACGGGTCACATAATGCGCTATCACTAGCATTGTTCTTATGCCTGTCTTCATATTCTCTTCGTCATTCCAGCATCAGCAAGTGGAACTACAGACACCTCAACTTCTATATCAAGTAAATTAATTCTGCTCTTCTTTATCTCTTGAAAAGAATTTCCGTAGACGATTTTATTCAAATGACATTAATCGTGTAAACAAAGTCCGGAGTACACATTGTATCGCAAGCAATAACATTTTCATTAGCAAGTTGTGCATAAGAGTAATCGTTCTTTCTTTTTCAAAATAATGACTGTATTTTGTGTCATCTCATCTTTAAATCATGCCATTCGAACATGTCATTTCTTTTTCATTCTAGTAACACCAACAGGAGGAACACCGGAAAGTACATCAAGGTCTCAACAAAGTAAATTTATATTGTTTCCCCTTTGAGCGCTCATATTGCATCCATGCACAATCGAATAATTAAATTGAACAGTCGTACTAACTATTTTCTGTCCTTCACCTTTGTACAGGTAACACGGAAAATCTAGTGTGCTTAAGCACCATCTATAAAAGAGTTACCATTTTCAATACCGCAATAAAGAAAACAAAGCTCAAAGAAAATATGAAAAGAAAAATTACCATTATCATCTCTCAGAATACATACAACGTGTAAAGAATTAATAGATGAGCGTATACGAAATCATACGTATTACTTTCACTGCACTGTAGCCTGCTTTGCCCCATACTTACATTTAACAATATGTCTACGTAATAGTATTAATAACACTTTACATTAATTTTCATAATCAAAAGATTTCGATGATTTATAATCGTCTTTCATTTTATAGATGACCATATGCCCAACCTTTTTATTACTTTAATTTCGCGAACTTTGTAATCTGGTCTATTCGAGTTACTGAAGATGAATAAATAAGAGGAAAGAAAAGCATGATTTTTTTTTCACACTAAATGAAGAAATTTAACCCGTTGCCTCCGAGATTCTGAAAATCCCATAGAGTAAACACAGGGAACATCCGGTTCCCTAGCCAATGGGTTAATATCACAGGGCTTGTTATAAAAGGTCGCGTAAGTTCCGTGTAAGTTTCGAATAAATTCTGCGTGGAGGTCCGAAGCTAGCCAGCCAATTTTTCCTATGGTGTCTTTCAAAGCACAAAGCTAACAAAGAAATCGCATCTATACAATAACCTATACACGTGTGTGTCTGTGTGTGTATATACAAAAGGGGCGGCGTCAGGATTTTTCGATGGATGGGGAAAGGGGATGTCATTTTTTTCAATTGAATAATAGGGGTTATATAGAGTTACACGATCCATATCTGACTTCTCAGTGATAGTCTTTATTCTTTCTTCCCTTCTCTTTTTATTTTTCTTCCTTTTCTCCTTTTTTTTCACTACTTGAAAAATCCCCTGGTATACATGCGTGTATGGTCGGGTGTCCTAAAGCTACCGTCCTAAAGCTATGCACAATGCAACGGGCTTGTAAAAGATCGGGTAAGCTTGGCATGCTTTAGCCAGGCCCCCCGGCGCGGCCCGCTCATTGTATATGGCAGAGTGATAAATTTGCACAGATCCAAACTTCGCGCAACATATCAATTTCTAAGCGATCTTTTACTTTCTTCATGGTCTAGAGTTTTGTAACACAATGGCAAACTGGAACTGAAACCGTCGTTTTGGGCACATTTTTTGCCATTGTAACTAATCTACAAGCTTGATATACTATTAACACGAGATTTATGATAATAAAATGTTTCTCTTTAAGGTTAGATCAAAATATGTTACCAAAGTCCATGTTATCATCCGCGGAAGTGAGTCTAAAAACTTCCTTTTTGGTCGAAAATCTCGTGGAAGATTCCTGGTTTTCCCATCTTTTCCGATTTTACCGCCTCATAAAATGAAAGTGCGTTATCGATAAATATATTGACAATAAGTATTTGTAGCGGGAAGTATAAGGATTCTAAAAATGTAAAAATCAAATTTTATTGGCTAGGAAAAGGCCTGCGGAATTGGCAAAAATCAAACACAACCTACATTTTCTCCCAGTCCCAGCTGCACGCAGCCTTTATTATTATGCTTTCAAGTGTGAATGGGAACAATGGCAGCAGTCCGTCGCTTCCTCCTATACACAGGACGGTGTGAGAGAGCAGTGCCGCATGACCTGTGCGGTACCTCGGATTTCTCTGCTCAAGAGGATCGTTTGTGGAGGCCTTAAAGTGTAACCTGTGCTTATAGTGTAACTCGGTGCCTAGGCTCCTGAAAATTTATCCGCGCGTGATAACCACGTACGCACAGATCTACACATGTAGCCGTACACAGCACACACCTACTTTTTTTTTCGTAGTGCGATTCGGCAAGCCTGCCTACAAAGAAGTGTATTGCAAATGCGAACGAATCCTGAGCCAACGCCCGGATTGACCAATCAGCACGAGGCTGCTGGCACTCGATTGTTGCTTGCCGTAGTATATATGAAAAGTAACAGTTCTTTTATGCATTGCGTTGTGTGTGCACCATAGGGTTGAATGTATTATTGGCTGTATAACTCTATGTGTGCACGACGGCATCTTTTACTGACTTGACAGTTTTGTGGTATAGACTACTAATTTCATTCATTCATTCATTCATTCATTCATTCATTAATGTATGTATGTATTTATTTTTTATTTATTTATTTATTTATTATTTATTTATTATTTATTTATTTATTTATTTATTTATTTATTTGCTGTTTTATTTAATCAGAGTGGCCTTGTCAGTTGTTCACAACTGCTTTTCACAAGGGCCCATAGAAATATTTGCTAATTTGGTCGACTTCATCTTTGTTTTTCGACAAATTTGAGATTACCCCGGACCTTTCCTTTTTTTGCACCAATACAAATCATTTCATTTTATTTTCAATTTACACCCTGTTTGTCAAACTTTTTCGCTACCCTCATTTGAAGTAGAACAGTCCTTAGAGAGCCACACAGCAGGTTTGCCTGCCACGAGAAATATTGACATTAGTAATTTTAGAATGAGTCAACGTTTGACTACAAAAATTTCACAAGAGAATTCTTGCATAGATTACTTGATTCTCGAGTAGTTTCAGCCCAAATTGAGGACTACCCCCGATCATGTCATTTACCTTTAAGTCATCAAAATTCATCCTCCAAATGCTAAAAACAACCCAAAATGCCTCAAAACTCACTCATAAAATGTACAAACATTGTGATTATCTAAACTGATACCATGGAAGTAAAACAAGACAAATAAATGACATAATATGGCATCAAACATTTTTTTTTAAGTTGGACTTCAGCGCCTCATGCATATTTTGATTACACACACAGTCACACACACACACACACACACACACACACATACACACACACACACACACACACACACACACACACACACACACACACACACACACACACACACACACACACACACACACAAACACACACACACACACGACTGGCCCCGTTTCACAAAAGTTTGTGATTACCCGCAATTATACTCGCAAACCTTTGTGCAACGGGGCCCTGTTTCATAATCCGCCAATATTTTGGATGAAATAAATCAGAATTTTGATACATTTGCTTAAAGTGATAGGCTAACATTGTGGAGCTTCAATTTAA
>JZLH01S0615081.1:9509-21316 GCA_001188425.1 Eucidaris tribuloides
TGAAAAATTGAATCATTCTTAAAACGTAATGCAAGAATAGCGCAAAGCACTACAAAACCATTAACCTTACACAATGTTCATTTTTTTTTCCGCGCTTTGCTAAAAAATTGTCAGCATTATGTATTGTTGCAATTCTGCGCGCGGAGCGCGCCGAAAATTTTTGTCTTTTTCTTAATTTTGCCCCCCTACAAAAAAATTGACAAATTGAATCATTCTTAAAACGTAATGCAAGAATAGCGCAAGACACTACAAAACCATTCAACTATTACACAATATTTAATTTTGCGGCACACCTTGCGCGAAAAATTGCTAGTCTATCTTGCAATTTTGCGCGCGGAGCGCGCCGAAAATTTTGACATTTTTTTACCACGCTAATGAAAATATTGGCCCCCCTTATCCGAAAAATGGATTGACGCACCTGCGTGTATGCCGTAATTTTTTTCCGTGAATTTTATTTTAGTTTTTTATTCAATTTCTTTTTTAGCGGCTGAATAGGGTCGGGGGGGGGGGGGCATGGCCCTAATATGCCCCCTGGCTATGTCAGTGTGGTGATTATAGTTGGGGGAGTCTTGCAAAGTATACAGATGGACGGGAGGGCAACCCACAGCGAAAAAAAAAATGAAAAAATAATACTGTATATACCTTCATTGACATTTGCTTTTTGCTTCTCGTTCATTTTCTCCGTCATGTTAAAAGCATAATGTCACTAGAGTCACAATTTGTGTTAAGTATGTTAACACAAAGTGATTAAAATCTATCTCTAGGTATCAAAGATTAAAAGTCATGAATCCTTGTACATTAAGACATTTTGTTTTCCTTGATAACTTACAAAACACTGGTTGGATGTTATTCATACTTATGATAAGTCAAATATGATAGATAAGTCAAATATGATATGAGTCAAATATGATAGATCGGTGATTTGACTAAATTGTCGGATAGGGACAAATGCTAAATGATATGGAGCAATGTGCATTTCTATATTTAGCTTGTTGCCACACTATCATAATACTGTTATTAGGTACTTTACACGTTTCGTTCTTGCAATATTCTTAAGTCTTTACATGCTGAATTTATTTTGAGGGGATGATAATGACGATTGTTCTTTTCAAATTTTCTTTGAATGTCGCTTTTTGTGGTAATGAAAATAGTTACTTTTCTTTAGATCTTACTTAAGCAAACTAGCTATTTTTTTCAGTGTCTCCTGTGCAAAAGTGAAGAAAAAAACAATTATTACGATTTTTCAATTTAATTGTACGAATGTGCACAGGAGACTCTTTAGCATGCTAAGGGTTAAGTAAAATTAGTCAAGAGCGCTATCATCAAGCTGTGGATGTTTGATAACTTACGAGATCACTGCACACAAGAGCGCTGTAGCTCCCGTTTCGTCAGGATTTTCGATGGTTGCGTTCCTGTTAACCAGCAGTTTTAACATGTCTAGGTCACCATGTTTAGCCACGATATTAATTATTGGCGTCTGAGGCTTCGGTTCGTAATTTACCTGTGTTAGGTGCAATTGAAGTTTACGCCTTATTGAAAAATTGTTTTCGTTAAAAATCATGATTACAATTATTGTGATAAAATTCGAACAAGGACTACAAGGTATATCGATTCCATGATTTCACCATTATCGGGGAGCGGATTATTGGTGTCTATACATTATATCAAATAGTATATTGATATAATGTTATGATGATGCGTTTTTCTCAAACGTGATGAATGCGAATGTGAATCTGAATCTGAATCCACTGATTACGTAAACAATCTACTGAAAAATAACTAACTATAAAAAATACATCGTAACAAATGATATAGCTTCTTATTTGTACAAAATAGGCAAAACCAGCATACCCATTCTTGTCTAAGGCTAAATCAAAATACACACAGATTATGATGTCATAATGTAAACCACGGTCAATACAATTTGCTTACCCAGTCCGGATGAATGTCCAGTATTAGCTTCACCTGACTTAAGTCACCGAGAACGATAGCATTCCTAAGCTCCAGCTTCATGGGATGTAGCGCACCTGTAAGAAATTCTGAAATATAAGCAGGAAAAGTGTCAGTGACTGAATTTAGGAACTGTTGAAAATCGGCATTATAATGCGTGTTTTTAGCCTGTGATAACAAGGACAACGCAAAGTTCTCGACGGGTGCAATGATCTACATAATTATGCATATTTAATGAACTGTAAACTTTGACCAATTGGTAAACATACTCAAAGCTCAAACCTGCTCTATCTTCATACTATGTACCATCTTACCAAATTTCCTTAAAATCTGTCTAACATTACTAAAGTTATCGAACGAGAACCACTTTTTCAGATGATTACACATTTCAACATATTTAATGAGCTATATGACCTTTTACATACATAATCCAATATCAGGGCTGTATTTTGATACCATGTATCTTTATGCCAAATTTTATTAAAATCTGTCTATCATAAAAGTTATCGAACTGAAACTGCATTTTCAGATACATAAATAGCCCTTTTTCACATCCTGAATGAGCTATGACCTTTAAACTTTGACATGCATACTCTGAAATTCGACTTAGGCTGTATTTTTTTTACCATGTATCTTTAAGGCCCACTGTCATGACAGAATGAAAAACGCCCTCTTTTAACTAAAATCATAAAAAGTGCACCAATAACACTTATAATGAAACAGCCATGATAATGTGGAAAAAGTACAACATTTGTTTTCCTCCCACAATATGTACACAATGGCACTGCAACAGTACATGTACGTGAATATGATCCCGTTTTCCAAGACTAGTTGTCATCCTCTTTGTAGTTGAGTTGGCCCTTGACAGTTGGCCTTTAATGATAACTTTCATTAATATCCATTAACCATGATTAAAGCTAAATACGTTAATAGCTGTTTTCGCATTTAATGAGCTATGACCTCTGACCTTTGATCAACATACATTGAAATCGTACTTGGGCTTTGTTTTGATACCATGTACGAGGTGCCTTCAATAAGTTTTGAGACTTTTTTTAGTAGGGGCAGATATAATTATCCCACACTCTTGTAATTGTTATATGTCATTACCATATGTCTAATGAGAAAACATACCAATTTGTTGATATTCCGGGTTGAAAGAGACGGCTGTACGTGGACGTTAAGCGGAACCTACTGAACCACGCTCGCCACAGCTGTTGTTGTTTGTTTTTTTTTTTGCAAAATGCAGTCAGGACGAGGGGACACTTTGGAAGCGCGACACGCCATAAAATTTTGCGTTAAGCTCGGAAAGAACACTACGCAGACTTATGAACTGATTCAGACTGCTTATGAATTAACTTGCATGGGCAGACCATCCGTGTTTCGTTGGCACAAACAGTTTAAGGACGGCAGAGAGTCTGTGAGAGACGATGAGAGGTGTGGCAGGAGGAGGGAAGTCAGAAACACCGGAACTGGTGCGGGAAATTCGAACTTTCATGGATGAGGACCGTTGAGTGTCAGTACTCAGTAGAGACAAGAAGTGTACAGTTTGAAGTCAGTGTTGGAACTGTGCACACTTAGTATTCATGATAAAGTGAACATGTCGAAGATTTGAGCGAAGTTTGTCCGAAGGGTGTTCAGTGACGAACAGAAGGAAAGGCCTGTTAGCGACAGCAGGGAGATGGTCGAGCTTCATCTGTGTTTCCAACTATTTGACCAAGATGGGCATCAAGACAGTTCCTCACTCTCCCTACAGTCCAAACCTTGCTCTCTGTGACTTTTGGTTCTTCCCCAAGGCCCAAGCTCACGGAAAACCTCAGAGGCAGTCGTTTTGAAACCATTGATGAGATGAAAGAAGCTGTGACGAGGGTCGTGGACACGTTCACACCGGAGGACTTCCAGAGGACCTTTCAGACATGTCAGAAGTTGTTGGAACAATACAACAAGTGCATTGCAGCTGGAGGGGAGTACTTTGAAGGGGACTAAAGTTTCGTGCTTGTCTTACGAAAAAAGGTGTCCATACGAAAAAGGTCTCAAAACTTATTGAAGGTACCTCGTATTATCATTCTGAATTTCATTAAAATCTGTCAAACATAACTAAAGTTATCAAACTGAAACCAGTGTTACCGTCGGATGGACGGACAGTTGGCGTTACCACCTCATATCCCCCTCCGACTTAGTCGGGCAAGGGGATAACAAGGTCTTCTTCTTTACAAATAAATGTTAAAGCACATAACTGAAAAATCAAATATAGAAGTTGTATGAATGTCATCCTACCATGATGCGATGTGACACGAGGAGCTGTTTTCTGAGGCGTCAGGTTGATTGGGTTGAAAATGTAGGTATTTCCTTTGTCCATCTTGACATGAACATCACCGTCTTCAACCTTAACTACCTTGCCACATTGACCTAAAACCTTGTGCGAAATGAGTTGAAAAGGTATGAGTAAAACAGTATGTCTCTAACATTTCTATCGGAGTAATAAGTACAGTGTACTTACTTTCAAAATTTTTCTCGTTTTTATTTTTATTTATTTATTTATTATTTATTTTTATTCTTATTTATTTTATTTATTTATTTATTATTATTATTATTTTTTTATTTAGTGTTTTTTTGTTGTTTTTTTTTTGGGGGGGGGTATATTAGTTCAAGGGGGCTGCACGCTACGACCCTATCTTTCATTCTCCGCCGTTTGAAAGTCCTCTTTTGCACTATATTTCACTAATAATTATCAATTTACTATGGATATTTGTTATATAATATTATTTGATATTATGCAGTAGCTTATTTTCAATACTCAGTCTGATAACAAAACAAACAAACCAGCAAATACATGAAAGAAACTGAAGTCATGGTATTTTCGCTTCCTGTGGTTATATTTGTGTAAGAACACATAATTAATAAAACAAAAACAAATAGGTTTATATACAGCCGAGGTTACGTCGTAAGTATCATGCCCCCAATAATCATCTAAACCACATATAGACTGTAGGCCAAGTAAGGCAAAATATCGTGACTTTTCGGTGTCCCGTCATTGGTAATTTACAAATCCGTACTGATGATTATCCAATTTCTATTTCAGGTTTATTCTCCAAAATTTATTTTCCAGAATTTAATGAATTATGACGATCAGGCGCGGTTCTAGAGCCAAAAAAAAAAAATAGGGGGCTACTGGGGGGGGGGGGCTTGACGGAAACATGCGAGGGAGCGAAGCAACTGAGCGGGGGAGGGTGTGGGAGGGGGATACTCCCCCCCCCCTCCCACGGTAGAAACTTTTTTGAAAATACGTGTAGAAAAGACATGATTCTAGGCATGGTAGATACGTATTATATTCTTTTCTTTTTTATTATTAGGGATTGTAGTCAGATTTTCATAAAGATGTAGAGGAAGTATGTAAACAACTGTAATTTTGGTAGTCATGTCTGCGAGGGAGGGAAACTACCCAGCGGGAGAGGGTGTGGGAGGGGGACTTTTGAAAAGTGAATGGGAACTTTCGTGAGGCATTTGCGAGCAACCATTCTATAAATAATGGAGGACTGTGTGAAGGCTTTTGTAGTCATTCAAAAGAATACCTTCACCAGAAACTTCCGATGTGCCTTTACGGGCCTTCACTGTCCGGATTATTAGTGACATAGCTGTTTCTCATCAGCAACTTCATCTTAAACATTACTCACTAGATCAGTCTTAATCAATTCGTAATGTTATTTTTCAATACCGATCTGGAGACTGCACGTGGATTTTTTTTTCTTGCCACACAATTTAATATAAATAACACTTTCCGCGCAATAGTGCGTGTTGCTTGCCATCTGTAAACACGGGATCCTCGATTCGACTTTTACTTATGTAATTATTGCTTGAAACTCAACAATATATCTGTTTTTGTTACTGAAGTTGAATGTTATGATGAATTTCAGTTCCAAATTTTAATACCCCGTTAATACCTGTTTCATTTCACGCTTCCAGCCGCCATGCCCATGTTGGAGTCTCCTTACAGTGTCCATATTGTCGTTGACTCGGACCGATTGACCAGTACAGAACGAATGTAGCTTAAATAAAATAAAATCATGCATGACAATATCCATTATTATACAACAGTACAAAGAAGATATATTCCAAACGATTATTGCTGGGCTATGTTCGTGGTATTAACGCCATATAAAATGAAAGAAAATACAGGCTTCCCAGACACCCAGATTAAAAGTTTAGCTTATTAACCCGTTGCCTCCGAGATTCTGAAAATCCCATAGAGTCAATACAGGACACATCCGGTTCCCGTAGCCAATGGGTTAAGACATGTAATTTTGAAGGTATGCTATACCAACGAAGTATACAGCAATGCATAGGTTAACATTGAAGTGGCATCATTTATTTAATTAATCAATTTATTTGTTCATTCATTCATTTATTTATCTGAATATGATTATAGGCCTATTTATCGATTATTTATTTTTTGTCGAACCCACTATCACTATCTTGAGATTACACTAGTTCGAATTGTTGTACACTTCTAGGAACTTTAGAAACCCTTCGTCTTTTGAGAACTTCTACAAAAAGTGTTATATAATCATTCAAGAATCAACCAATATTCCTTGAGTTGCGTTCACAAAGGCAGTTATTACCGGGCATATCTTTGTCGGGTATAAGTCCGACGTAATAAAAAAAATTCCATTGATACACCAACGCGTCCACACGTGTCGGTATTAACACTTATACCCGACAAAACTTATGCCCGACACGTCTTTATCGGTAATAGCAGACAGGAAATGACGTAGCAATGAAGTTGTCTTCGCAAAGAGTAATTGCCCTATCAAGGTCGGAGTTATGTCCGACAACCGTCCACACGTATTTTGTTATTACCGTGTATAACTTATTACCGGACTTATATCTGGTCTTCTTCGGATATAAATCGTCGGGTATAAGTCGCGCTATATCCGATAGAGTTATGCCCGACAATCGTTCACACAGCAACTTTATATCCGACGCTATTACCGACATAAGTTATGCCCGGTCACAAGCAACTTATGTCCGATCGTGTGGACATGGCTTAAGAGAACCAATTAAAGGATATATCTCATTCACTGGCCTGGAGACTATTTGGCGACCAGTTTAGAGACTCGAGTCTCCACGCGTCACCCTGAACGTACCTAGAGACTAGCAGATGGCTCTGGAGGAGTCGCGAGCAAGATCAAAGCATTTCGATAATTGGGGACGTCTTCCAGTCTGTCCAACAGTTCTCGAAACATCTCTGCGAGTCGTAGAGAAATTATTCCCCAAAACTGAGGAAATGTCTCGAGACCTGAAGAAGATTTGAAGACTGAGGACTGCAGGTGATGTCTGCCGCGACGTCCATGCAACTCTTCAAGATGGATTGGTTTTCACCTTTCTGGGAGATGCTCCCTGCTGTAGATTCCACTCTCGGTGAGAGCGCAAGTCAGCTTTTTGGTTCTTCCGAATGCCGGAAAAAAGATTGCAATAGTCCTCGCAAACACTTTTGGAAACCTTTATTCTTTTCTTTACAAATATGTATAATTGTCTATGTGCTACACGAACTAAAAGAACACTCACAGAAACCATTTTACTAATCTTGTAAGGGTATGCAGCACGCGTATCGCATGCCAGGATTTGCCAAGGGAGGTGTTAATCCAGCGATTTTTTTTTTGCCGCCAAAATTCTTTTCACCCGCCAAATTGCAGCCAAACTTCATCCGAAAGGGGGTGGAGCGGGGGGAGGGGGGGGCGAGCGGGCAACGAGCCGAACGGCGACCTTATCCATTATTTTGCCCGCCAACATTTTACCCACCAAATTATCAGCCAAAGTCCCGTTATTTTTATTATCCAAATCCCAGGTAAAGAAATTTGCACGTGTTCCAGTAATTTCAAACACCCCCCTTTTGATGAATAAAGGGGGTGATTCCGGTAAAAAGGGGGATGTTTCCGGGAAAAGGGGGGTGTTTGGGGGTGTTAATACCCCCTTTTGCCAAAGAGGGGTGTTCGAACACCCCAAAACCCCCCTGCGTACGCGTATGTAAGGGTGCAATACCAAACTACAAGAAAGACATCTTTGTAGAAGGATGAAAACATTCCAGTTTCTATCGGAGTTTCCGTAACAAATTCAGAGAAATCCAGCATTGCTGTTATCGTTCGATTCTTGTTGTGGGATTTTGATTTTTGAACTGCCTACCTTGGTTAAAGCTGAGGGATTGACAATCCAAGTCTCTCCACCTTGTTTGAAATTTACCACAAAGTCCCCACGACCAGTTCGCTTCTTCACGCATCCCCTTTTGCGAAGTTCCTGTTATCAAGAAATATCACTGTAGATGAATCTCAGTTCGTTCAAGAGATGGATGCAAGTCTTTTACAAATGCAAGTCAAGTCCCAGGTCATTTTTGCAAGTCTAAATCAAGTTCCAATCCATTTGTTTCAAGTGCAAATCAAGTCACAAGTCGTTTGGACACAGGTAAAATCCCAAGTCATGGAAAGTAACAGTCCTGACTGAATTCCACGTTTGATAAAGGTTGAACAGAGTTGGTTGCATAATCATATCACTAAATACTATAGAACTATATCTAAAAATGTCATGGGCGATGGGTCATTGTTCAAATATTCACAGACAACAGTTTTGCATGCATTAACGAGTGCAATGCATTTCTGAATATTTTGCTGGGAATTTATTCAGCTTCATGAATTAAAGGGAGAAGGCGCCAGCAACTAACAGGCATAAGTTAGGAATAAAAATGACATTGGGAGTATTGTGAGAATTATGGTACATGGTGACAAAAACAGCCTAAATAAAGGGTACTGTGTGATACTCACCCTCATCAAGGCCCTATAAATTAGTTAATTTGTGTTTATTTTACGTCTTTGTAAGTTTTACCCTAAGACAAAACTTGCAGAAACAGCTATAGGGGGAGGGGCTTATCAATTCAAACAGTGCATACATTACCACGGTGCGGCTAACACACGTCACGTGGCATCCATTGGTCACGCATGGTCAGCTCCCTGCGGTGCACGTGCAATCTGATTGGTTGGCAAGAACTCAAATATTTTCTTAACTTATGCCTGTTAGTTGCTGGCGCCTTCTCACTTTGATTAGTAAATATTCACGATTAATTTATGCCATCAAGCGCATAAAGAATTATAATTTCAAGACGGACGTTCACCTATATCCTGCAGGATAACCATTACACAAGGATGTTATTACCCTTGCTGACTTCAAGAAAATCTAATACTGAAAATATACGACGACGTTGAAGTTGAAACAGATTTGCAAGACGTGTCATTAAGTTATTTAATATGCTTTTGTTTGTTTCTTTCTTTCCTACCTTGTTTTTCCTTTAACTATGCCAAAATATTGGGCAAGCCATAGTTGTTACCGATGGAACGTGTGAATGGGGTTGGAATACATCCGTGAATTATGTCAAAAACTGAAGAATAATTTGACTTACGGGAATGATTTTTGGATTCCATATTTTATGACGCTTTTGTAGGGTTTCTATCTCTTGTTGATCGACGGTGATAACGACCGTGTCTCCTTGGTCGATAAGTTCAGCATCTCCTGCACAATTATATAACGTTATAATTCTCATAAAAACTCATCTTACATGCAAATAAAACGAGAGTCATTTCATTTGATATCAAGTGATTAGTAGGATGACGATCATCATAGGATGACTGTAAAAAGGAAAAACCAAAAGGAAAATGAACGGTTGGAAAAGGCCACGAACAAATACCCTTTTCTTGTTAATTTCACAAGAGGATAGGGTGTGCACCGATAAACAATCAACGTATCATCTTTATTAACGTAATGATTCTTTTAAAATGTTCTTTCCTGAAACATCAGGAAAATGTAAGTGAGGAAATGCAGATCGTTTAATAAGAGAAGCTACAATTCTGAACTCAAGTGGAAAATAAAAGTTCCACATCACGGAAAATTATACATTTTTTTTATATTACGAGGTAAACGGAGTCCTTTGATAAAAATTGTGGTAAAAAGACGCATTGCTGTTGCTCTTGCATCTCAACAGGGATGTAAACATGTCAAGTAAATGATTACCAAGTTGGGGTAAATGGCCTTCGTAAACATGCCCTCCTGAGGCTGGAAGTGTACAGGCAAGTTCTGAGACACCGTTTTTTCCTACACGACGTCGTGTGGTCACATCGGAAGCGGTAGTGACGTAAGCGCAGCCTTCCTTTCTATCTTCGCGATAATCTTTACCCTCGATGACATACCCAAGTTCTCCTTCAAAAAAAAAAAAAAAAATCAGGGGAAAGTCAATAGAAAATATACTAGGAAAAAAAAAACAGAATATACAAGGAATACAAACTAGATTTTCTTTTATCGGGCATATAATAGAAATCCCCAAACTACGTCTTCATCCCATCGCATTCGAACTTTTTAAAGTAAGTCGATCAATAAGTAATAGTGAACTTACTGTCATCTTTTCCCGTGAACCAGCAAGGCCAATTCACCACACTTGCTCCCGGAAAGATCCCCATCATATCGATGTGGTGACAAGCATTCCTCGGTGGCATCTTAGGGCTTAAATAAAGGATTTTATTGAATTAGTTTTGTTTAGTATTAAGTCCTTCAATTTGCTTCTTTGTTTCTGTGTTTATGTCGTGGTATTAATTGATTGGTGATCCGCGTAACCGCGGATCACCATAAATTTCGTCAGAATCTTTCATTATATTCATGTATCTTTATGGTCACGTTTGTGCAGACGATATCTCCAGAACGATGACGGCAATAGTCTTGTAACTTAGCATAGTTATGTCCCATGTCAGTACCTGGGCATGGTAATCTTGTCAATGTCATAAACCATCTGTGACGTCATCTATGGCGTCATTAGTAAAAATAGATATTTGTGCGTATCTCATTAACGAAATCGAATTATGCATTCAAATTTGGCCAACGGAAAGTTATTGGCAAGGGTAAACTGCTTCACCTTGTCACGTGCGCGCGCGGGCTCGTCAATATTTTAAAATGCTCCAAATGACTTTTCATCAACAGCACTGTATGTTTGAGGTCATTTGGAGCATTTTAGTGCGTGCGCGTACGCGCGCGTTTTTTTTTCGCCCGCACCCCTTTCCTTACAGAAAAACATCATTTTTTCGCTAGTTTCGGTTTTCTGACTGAATTCTACACCAGTTAGAACCTATTCCCGACCACCTGGACCCAAAGTATTGCTTGCAAGTCCAAAAAAAAAAAAAAAACTTAAAAATAGCGCACGCAAGCGCGCGTAGTGTATGATGGGCATTTTTAAATCACTCATAACTCTTTACAATTAAAGGTCACCCTACTTTTCATTGCATATTCTGATAGCCGATGATGCGTAGATAACTTTTCAGGCATCACTTTCCATGCCAAACTGTAGTGATGTCATCTATGACCTCTCAAAGAAAATCGTATTTCGCACATATCTCATGACTGGAGTCCGGTAAGATAATCAAACTTGATACACAGTAACTTCAGGTCAAAGGTCATCACTGGTGTACATCACAGCGCGCGCCTCACGCCTAACGTGTACGCGGGCCCTTGATTTCAATGCTTGGTGGCTCATTTTTTCGTAGTTTTTCATACTTCCTGTATTCAGGCCCATACGTCCGCCATACAGTGTCCTGTCGACACCGGACCTTTTCCATTCGATAGAGGACATTATGAACTAGTTTTCAAGAACATTAGTCTGGGGGTGTCGGAGTGCTCCTTGGGTGTGAAAATTCATTTCAAAGATGACATTAAATTTGGAATTATGTTGATGCTTACCATTGAATTGTTTTTTAATAGATATGATATACATGTATAACTTTCAAGCCATGTTTATATTTCTTCTCCTGATAGTGAATGATGCGTAGATGTGATAT
>JZLH01S0615100.1:0-10000 GCA_001188425.1 Eucidaris tribuloides
GTGAATTTGGTATCATCTTAAGCAAAACATTTTAAACTTTCAAAATCCGTCCGAAGATTTTTGAGAAACTTTCCCTATTTTAAGCAATCACGGCCGGAACATCAAAAAGCGCTGTTTTTGATGTTCATTTCCCGTGTTAAACGGGATTCACGGCTGCCGCCGAGGCAGATGCGCGTAACTTTTCAATACGTACTACTACTACTACTACTACTACTACGACTACGACTACTACTACTACTACTGCTACTTTTACTACCACCACTACTACTACTACCACTACTTCTACTTCTACCACTACTACTACTACTTCTACTATGACTGCTACTACTAATAGTACTACGACTACTACTACTTCTACTACTACTACTTGAGTCATTCTGTCTCAAGTCAAGTCAAGCCACAAGTCATTTGCCCACAAGTCAAGTAAAGTCGACGGTCAGAAAAATTGGCGACTCGAGTCAGACTCGAGTCCAAGTCATCGACTCGAGTCAACAACTCTGACACCTTGTAATGACAGTGCCCCCCCCCCCCGGGAGTATTGACCACTAGATCAACGCCGTCGCAGGTATAATGGAAATAACATTTCTTGTGAAAGTTTATTGACCTTTATTCTTGGAAGATTCGTCCAAAATCTGATGGGTCATTTTTTCATTATATTTCACCCAGCCTCCACTTGCCTAGGCCCTAGCCCTGTGCCGTATCCTCTATACCAATGGGAGTGGGGGGGGGGGAGAGATATTCAATACAAGCTGTACTTGAACCATAACCGACAGGCAGACAGACCGACAGACAGACACAAAAACAGACAGCATAATGACCGCTTGGTATTCTGAAGTGAATAATCATGCTCGTTACTTGACTTTAAAACAGATCCTATATACATGATATACACAGTATGTTATACTCAATCATTTTTATTGTCAATATTTTGGTTGTGTTTTACGATTCGAGACGACCTTCCCCCCCCCCCACTCCTTTGAGATCCCCCTCAAAAAGTAGTAGGGGCTTACCCCCACCCCTCCCGATAACTAGCATTCAAGATAATATAATGTTGCGGAATGTACAGTTATCAAAAGAGCACCTTATAATAAGCAATATTTTCAGAAAAAACGGAAAGACAAATTAAATTTTTTTGGCTCTTGAAGCGCACGATACCAATCCGAGATCGCAATCGATTATACAGCACAAAATAGTGTATAACGATACTATCGATATAAGCCAGCTTTGCTCTGATATCGTTTACCGATACATGTGAGCGCGCATTGTTACTTGGATCGGTATGTGGGTTAAGAGGCACGGTGAAT
The DNA here is from genome assembly GCA_001188425.1 of Eucidaris tribuloides. Classification (NCBI taxonomy): domain Eukaryota; kingdom Metazoa; phylum Echinodermata; class Echinoidea; order Cidaroida; family Cidaridae; genus Eucidaris; species Eucidaris tribuloides. The sequence continues at coordinate 1,305 of JZLH01S0615100.1, forward strand.
ATCTAAAATTCTTTCTTTCGATATTTTAGATGAGCTCTGAGATACTTTATCATCTCAAAGGAAAGATATAAGATTTTCATAACTTAATGTTGTGACCTGCAGTTTTTGACATTTATATCATTAAGCAGAACTTAGGCATTATAGTGAACTTTATTACATTGCGTAAGATTCTACACAGCTGCGCGGCCGGGCGTTACACCAACCGCGGCAATATTATCGGCCAGGCTTGACGTCATAGCTATAAAGTGAGGGACCTTTGGAACGTGTGGTCTCACACCACGCATATTTTGTCCCATAAATTGAGGAAATATCAAAAGTTTTCCTGGTTTTCACCGAATAAAGCAATTTTCCCCGTAGCGATCTTATCTTTGACGCATTCGATATGATTTCCTACGATAATGCATCATACTTCGCCTGAAGCTATATAATTTAGTAATAATGATTTCGGGTATAATGCAACCTGATTATTGTAATGTATGATTTTTTTAATTTATTTATTTATTTTATTTTATCTTTTTTTTGGGGGGGGGGGAGTGGGTCCCGGGGGAGTTACTTGCCGACTGGGTGAAGAAGTAACAATATTATAGTAAAGAATGTTGGGAATGGATATCAAACATGTTGAATTCGTTTAGGGTTTTTTCCCCCACATCTTAACCCTAAAAAGACTGGGCTATTTGATGGCTTGAAAGACTGGGGGGGGGGGGGATAGATTAAGAGATCACGACCGCGGATCGCGCGATCGGTGCGAAATTTTGCTCGCGCAGAAAACACAAATTGCATGATATCATATTTTTGCCAATAAATCACATTAAAAAACCTTATGAAATGCTAATTTTGGCATAAATATTCCTTATGACATTTCCAACAATTTTCTGGAAAATAAATTCATGTATCGAAATTAATGTATGTATTTTAGGCCCCTCCCCAGTCTTTTTATAGGCTACCATTCACTGTAATATTTATCATTTTGGAAAACCACATTATTCGAAGAAGAATTCTGAAATATTTTTGTACAAATTGAGAACATACGTGTTTGTTTTTTATTATAGGCTGAAATGTACCAGCCGTTGAAAAAAAAAGTCCCCGTTGATATTTTTTTACAACAAAAAGCACATACAGGACATATGCAACCAACTACACCTTTCCACACAAAACACAAACAACATCATAACATAACAAGGGTCGTGGATCGCGGGAGTGGCGCAATTGGCAGTCGCCACGGGGGGGGATATTCAATTCTGCCCCCCCCCATAATATCATGACAACTTAAACATTCATAAAGTAATGCAAAGGTACCTTATAAGTTATCCTAGTAAATGCATTGTGGTTCAATTTTAAACTGTGTCAAAGTTTGATATTGAGCTATATGGACAACAATACACCTGAACTTCGTCTGTGGAAAGCTTTGCTGCCCACTGGAGATATATGCATGTTGAATAAAAATCTTCTACTCGGTAGATGATCGTTCTTCACAATCTAGCCTAGTCATAAGTAGTTATAGAGAGGATTCTGACTAGCCGCTCGGCTCTCGCGCTCGTCGGCGTCGCTCTCGTCGCGTCATCTCGCTCTCGCTCGGCGGCTTTAACACAGCAGTTGCATACAAAACTGAAATTTACGTTTTTAACTCTTGTTGGTTCGCGCTCGCGCGTTTCGCCACTTCTTCTCGCACGCTCTTTCGTACTTTTGTTACTTTTGCCACCAGTTCCGAAAACATGGCTGCTCGCCGTCTCACCACTAACAACAACAACAACACAAAGGATTGTTGAAAGGATTGAAAACAGGATTTGAAAAGTTCAAGTTGGTCGCCCGCGCTCGGGTACATCGGGCTACGAACACAATGACATTCCCCAGACAAACAAACGTTGAGAGCGCCCAGCCCCCTCCGACTAGCCCTCCCTTGCCCCTGCGCCAGGCTCCTCCCCTCCCCCCCCACCGACGGTTGATCTGCCCTGCGGCTTCTCTTGTTGACCTTCCCCCCTTCCCATCGCCAGATTTTGCCTCGTTGTTTGCTGTCGATTTTAAGTTAATCCTATTAGCCCCTATTCTCCCAGTTTGCCCCTCCCTCTCTCTCGCCCGTGCCACTCCAAACACAGTCTCCCTCTGGCAATGCTTCACCATCGCACATCTGCTATCTCTTCGCCTTTCTCTCCCAGTCCCTCGCTCACCCTGCACCCCCTCCTTCACATACCTACCACCAGACCTCGACCTGCACCCACCACCACCACACCGATCACCTACCACCACCATCCTCCCATCTACGACACCCCGATCGATCACACACACCCCAATCACCCATCTTTACCTTCACACACTCTCAACACACCATCACACCATCCATCCCACTCCATCACCCTCCCATCCACCAAACAACAGCACCACCACCACCACTATCATTCATCACGACCCACCCCCACCACCGCACAACACACACACCACCCATACACCACCACCCTCACCACCACCTCATCACCGCTACCACGCACCCTATACAAACCCCACCTCACCACCATCCACACCACCACCCACCATCACCCACACCATCTGCCCACCACACCACATGATCACCCTCTCTCCACACTCACCCATTCACACCCCCACCACCACCACACCCACACCTCCTCACCACCCACCACACAGCCACCACCACCACCCACCACCATCACCATCACCACCACACTCACCCCACACCAACCACACCACCCTCTCACCACCACCCCCCACATACACAACCACCACCATCCATCACCCACCACATCCACCTCACACCACCACCCGACACCCACCACACACCACACCACCCCCCACCACAATCACCACCACCCACCACCACCACCACCACCACCACACACACACCACACCACCCTCCCACACCACCCCACCACCCACACACCTCACACACACACCACACCGACACACACCCCATCACTCACGCCAACACCTCACCCCACCACCACACACACCATCACCCACACCACACCCACACCATCACACCACCCCTACCATACCACCCATCACCTCACCTCCCATCCACCACACCACCCCCAAACAACTCCACAAACCAACCCCCCACTCACATTAGCTCATAAACACCATCACCACTACTACGCCACCAACCCCCACATCGATTAATCAAACTCACACCATCACGCGCCATTACTACCACCAAACACACACCATAACAACTACATGTAACACCACTACCACCACCACAACTCACTACACAACCATCACCACCACTATCCTCGCCACCGCCATCATCACCACACCATCAGCATCACCACAACCACAACCACCACTACCACTACCCTAATCACCACCACCATAGACACCATACCATCAACACCACCATTACCACCACCATCACCAACACCACCACCACCACCACTTCCACCATCATCATGACCACTAACACACCATCAGCACCATCGCACCACCACCACCACCAAGAATTAAGGAAAAAGAAGAGAAGACGAAGATGATGGTGATGAATGTGATGATGGTGATGGTAACGATGACGATGATGATGAGGAGGAGGAGGGAGAGGAGGAGGAGGATTATAAAGATAATGATGATGGTCCTGATGCTGTTGCTGTTGCTGCTGCTGCTGATGACGATGATGATCGCGAGATAATGAGGAAACGGTTAATTTATTGAAGCAAAATGTTTCCAGGACCCATGCACGGATGCAAATATCGCCCGCTGTCATGTCGTCGCCTCATCTACATGGTTACATAATCATTTTGTTAATACTCTCGTCCGTTTCGTAACATTGTCGATCATGTGATCATGGGGCTTTTGTAAATAGCGAGCGCACACTATCTGTAGTATCTATCTATCTATCTATCTATCTATACTATCTATCTATCTATCTATCTATCTATCTATCTATCTATCTATCTATCTATCTATCTATCTATCTATCTATCTATATATCTATCTCTCTTTCTCTCTATCTACCTATATATTTATCCATCCATATATCTATCCATCCATCCATCCATCTATTCATCCATCCATCCATATCTATCCATATTATCTATCTATCCATCATTCCATACATCCATCTATCTATATTTATCCATCCATCCATCCATCCATTTAGATATCTATCCATCTATCTATCTATCCATCATTCCATACATCCATCTATCTATGTCTATCTATCCATCCATCCATCCATCCATATCTAGTCCATCATCTATCTATCTCTATCTATCTTTCCATCCATCCATCCATACATCCATCTTTCTATCTATATCTCTATCCATCCATCTATCTATCTATCTATCTATCTATCTATCTACATACAACAGCATGATGTGATTGGCGCGCAGGATTCCGGATTCGCACTCGAATTTTCAGCAATCCCTGCACCGATATAGTCAGCATGCTTCGCTTCAGGCCTAGACCAATTCAGTTTCAGAACGTTGGACAGCCATAACGGGGGGGGGGGGGGGGGCGTTTCCGATAACAAGAAGAAAGGACAATGAACTAGGGTTATGTAATTAGTCAGGTGCATTGAGATGTCAGTGCTTCTGTGTGAAGCCCCCAAGTCAGACCATGGAGGTAGAAGAGTCTCTCTTCTACCTCCATGGTCAGACATTAGCCCCGGACATTAGAGTAAAAAACAGCATCCAAACCTTCATCCCGGCCTTATAATTTAGTTACAGTTTGTAGTATTGCATAACGCGCCACGGCGCGGTGTGGTGATCACACGAGACCATTATGATCTCGTGTTACACAACTCTGAATAGCCAGAATATAATGGGCGGTGCATCAAAAATAGATTTTTAGTGTTTCGTAACTGCTACACTTTCGGCCCCTGTTGCATAAAAGTAAAAACACAGTTCACAGAAAAATTCTGATCAATTTTAACTGGAGGGGGTTTATTCGATTCGTCGTGCAGTTTTATGGTACAAGGAGCGTCACCCTGAATTTATGGCGTTTCCCTTTCCAATAATATGAAATATTAATTCCATATTGTCGTATGATGTATAGGCCTATGTACTAGAATGTTGCTTTGTATGTCTATGATAGGCCTAGTAATATGGAAAATAAAATACTCAAATAGACATACTCAAATAAAAATTAATGAATAAATAGAAAGTAAAATAAACTGCATGAATAAATTAAATAACTAAGGTCATTTGCTGAAATTAGTTAATTATTAAAAGCAAAGCTGTAATATTGGGCAAATCAAGTTGTAATCTTGTTGTTGCCCGTACTTCAGTTACTCTGCAAAACAGAGGCGTACTGTCTTTGCCTTTGTGGGATAGGTCAAGTTTAACGTAAAATTATTCAGCAACTTGTTTAGGGTCCATTTTGAAAGTTCATACACGCACATGGTGTACACCTTGGCTTGTAATGACACTGGCCCCCGGGCTACCAAGGAACAGCTCCTTGGTACTAACTATAGCCTACGGGACAGTTTGCCTCAGCTATAGCCGCTGATAGTGTCCGTCGCACATCCGATGACGATGAGCTGAGAGAGCATATGGAGTCAGGAGTGGGAAGGGGCGGGAAAGGGGCGGGGAAGAGGGTGAGCCCACGTGTCCCCGATATAAAATGTACTCTCTTTAAAAAAAGAAGAAAAAAAAACTAGTGACATTGTTCACTCTTCCGGTCACTCTTTAAGGAGTGAATGTACAAAAAGAGTGAATTCAACGTGAATTTCGAGTGAATATGTGTGTTTTCCATTTCGGAGTGACCTCAGGGATCGGATCACCTGGAATCCCCGAGTGATCCATGATGAGTACGCGTTCGTTTTTCAGACGGAATCGTAATTAGACGGCGCAGTGTGGCGTTATGGACAACATCGGTCTGTGCCTTTGTTTGCCAAAGGTAAAGCATAAACTTTGAATCATGTATAGTAACACCGAACTGTTCTAAGTCAGTCAACATTACCGATTTTCGAGCAATTAATAGCCCGCAAAAAAAAAAAAAATGGTTCACACTCTCAAACGTCTGCACTTGAGGTTAAAAATGTGGGCCACATGCTTTAGCTGGTCTCATGTGTGTTGGTTATTCTCAGCTTGTCTCCAGATTTTCGCATCAACTCGGGATCCATAACCATTACAACTATTTTGGCGCTCGAGTTTTGACCTCGGCCTGTAAATATTATGCACAAAAAAGCAGTCACGAGATAATTACTGCTGTCATTATTTACATTCTGCGGACATTTTTTTTTGTCACTTTGACTTTCGTGCCCTATGAAGGGCAATTACAGGTTTCACGCTCGTGCAGCGCTGATCATAATACAACCGCAGTCCCTCAATGACAACAACATTGAGAGAGTAGGAAAAAAAAATCTCAATATGTATCCGGGGGTACCACGTTGAGTAAACCGTCAGTCCTCGATGTATTTCTAATGACCAAGCGTGCACCCTCGAAACGCGTGCAAGTACTAGTTGTTGTTCAAGACCGCAAACTGAATAGGATTGTGCCATTTTATTTTATTTTCACTTTGCTACGCCACTAAACTTTTTCATTTGTTCATTGCTTCTGCATAAGAAAGAAAAGATACTTTCAAGCTACAAAATATACAAAACGGCTCGATTTTTAATTTGATGTTCGAAACAAAATGCAACGTGCAGTCAGTAAGGCCTGAAGAAAGACTACAGTGAACAGTTCGCAAGCAGTTCGGTCGGTGTATTGACATGGCTAACCTGACCTACTTCCATGTTATATCTGCCTGCATTATGTCTCAAGGGTAAAAGAGATATTCTTGAACTTGTCTGAAACTGGTTCGAGGCAGCTAACATGACTTCCAGGGTCGTATGGGCGTGACGTTGTAGAGCAGATCCTTGATTTCTTCCTATAACGCAAACGTGACCTATAGCTTGCACAGGAACTAGACCTACCCTCCCTACTCAAAAGTATTGCAACATAACGCATGCATTTTAAGTTGAAAGGGTCTTTCTATAATGATGTCCTAATAAAGTTTATAATTGGATAATAACAAATTATTTGAAAAGAAATCAATGAACAGTTGTTTTTCTTTCCGGCGGAGAGATTATCAAAATTGTAGGCTCACCCACGGCAGAGGGGCTGGAACATAAAATTTGACCTTTTTCGCCTCCCTAAGAGTCCTATACAGGGGTGGGGTGTTAATTCACACTGCAGTCGGTTTCATATTTCCCGTAAAATGATTTGGATGGCTTGGAAAGACTTCCAACAAACAAAAAATGTCATTGTGTTCCTTTGACATGGTCTCAGAAAGAAGACACCACGCCGCAAAGACGAATGAAGCGCCTCCTAACTTCATAAGGAGAATACGCCCCATATTTCAGAAAAAGACCTCCTCAATTGTAATTTCTTATTCTTTCTCACTTCTAAAGGTGGTTTATTATTGCAAACATCCTAAAATTTGCTGTAATGCGACTTTTTAGTACATTTGATATAAAGATGTGGAGAGAAGGTCATCATCTTTATATTAGTAGCCTCATCCTCCTTATCACTAGGAGGCGCTTTAGACTTTGCGATGTGGTGTCTTCTTTCTGACACCGTGTCAGGGGAACACAATGGCATTTTTTGTTTGTTGGAAGTCTGTCCAAGCCATCCAAACCATTTTACGGGAAATATGAAACCGAATTACGGCTAGTGTAACACCCCACCCCTATAGGGAGGCGAAAAAATATCAAATTTTGTGTTCCAGCCCCTCTGCTATGGGTGGGCCTGCATAATCTCTCCGCCATGGAGAAAGAAAGAAAAAAAATTGTTCGTTGATTTCTTTTCAAAGAATTTGTTATTTTCCAATTATAGACTTCATTAGGACATTATTATAGAAAGACCCCTTCAACTCAAAATGCATGCGTTATAGTGTATGTTGCAATACTTTTGAGTAGGGAGGGTATATAGGAATTGAAATGGGCGCGATATTTTTGGCCAGACGACGATGCGTTGCATTGGGGTGATCCAGTCCACGGACTTCACTTTTTTTCAACAAAATCCCTACAAACATGGATCCCGTTTTCTCTTTTTTTTTTACTCCAGAAAACAACAACGAAATAAAATATTTAGGCTCCCCCTTTTTGCGAGCCTCTGCTCTCCGCGGTTGCCCCACCCCGGTGGTGGTGATGGTGGTGGTGCAGGTGTTGGTGGTGGTGATGATGTTGTTGATGATGGTGGTGGTGGTGGGGGTGGTGGTGGTGGTGGTTGTGGTCGTATAAGCTTTAATTGATGATGGAAGGAGAGGAAGGGAGGAGGTGAGATGTAGGAGAAAGAAAGAAGAAAAACAAAACGAGGGAACTCTAGGAGATGGCAGATAAAACATTTGATGATGATGAAATTTCTGCCTGAAGATGATTATGATGATGATGAAATGGCGGTGGTGCATGGAGACGGTGGGGTGGTAGTTTCGTTTGTGGTGCATATGGTGGTGGTGGTGGTGGTCGGGTGATGATGATGATGATGATGATGATGAGAAGGAGGGGGAGGAAATGGTGGGATGGTAGTGGCAGTTGTGGTGCATATGGTGGTGATGATGATCATGATGATCATGATGATGGTGGTGGTGGTGGTGTGGACTGGTGGTGGTTGTACGTAATCGTAAGAATATTAGGTTCAATCGATGATGGAAGAAGAAGAAGTCGGGAGGAGGGGAGATGTAAAAGAAAGAAAGAAGAAAAAGAAAACGAAGGAGGGAGATGGCAGATAAAACTTTTGATGATGATGAAATTTCTGCTTATCATGGTCGT
>JZLH01S0615100.1:27086-49420 GCA_001188425.1 Eucidaris tribuloides
AACTTTCAACGTGAATTCGAGTGAATATTGATGTCGTTTCCATTTCGGATCCATGGACCTACAGGGATCGGATCACCTAGGAATCCCCGAGTGATCCATGATGAGTACGCGTTCGTTTTTCAGACGGAACGTTAATTAGACGGCCGCAGTGTGGCGCTTATGGACAAATCGGTCTGTGCCTTTGTTTGCCAAAGGTAAGCATTAAACATTTGAATTCATGATATAGTAACACCGAACTGTTCTAGATTCAGTCAACACTTACCGATTTTCGAGCAATTAATAGCCCGCAAAAAAAAAAAAAAAAATGCCGTTCACACTCTCAAACAGTCTGCCACTGAGCACCGTTTAAAAATGTGGGCCACCATGCTTTTAAAGCTGGTCTCATGTGTGTTTGGTATTCTCAGCTTGTCTCCAGATTTTCGCATCAACTCGGGATCCATAACCCATCACAAACTATTTTGCGCCTCGAGTTTTACCTCGGCTGTAAATATTATGCACAAAAAAAGCAGTCACGCAGATATTATTACTGCTGCTCATTATTTACATCTGCGGACATTATTTTTTGTCACTTTGACTTTCGCTGCCCTATGAAGGGCAATTACAGGTTTCACGCTTTCGTGCCAGCGCTGATCATTAATACAACCGCAGTCCCTCAATGCGGACAACAACATGAGAGCCAGTTAGGAAAAAAAAAAAATCATCAATATGTATCGGCGGGTACACGCTTGAGTAAACCGTCAGTCCTCGATTGATTTCTATATGACAAGCGTGCCCCTCGGAAACGCGCTGAAGTACTAGCTTGTTGTTCAAGACCGCAAACTGAATAGGATTGTTGCCATTTTATTTTATTTTCACTTTGCTACGCCACTAACTTTTCACATTGTTCATTGCTTCTGCCATAAGAAAGAAAAGATACTTTCAAGCTACAAAATATACAAAACGCTCGATTTTTAATTGAATGTTCGAAACAAAATGCAACGTGCAGCTCAGTAAGGCCTGAAGAAAGACTACAGTGACATGTTCGCAAGCAGTTCGGTCGGTGTATTTGATCATGGCTAACCTGAACCTACTCCATGTTATATCTGCCTTTGCATTTATGTCTTCAAGGGTAAAAGAGATATTCTTGAACTTGTCTGCAAACTGTGTTCGAGGCAAGGCTACATGACTTCCAGGCTCTGTATGGGCGCTGACGTTGTAGAAGCAAGATTCCTTGGATTTCTTCCTATACGCAAAACGTGACCTATAGCTTTGCACAGGAACTAGACCTAACCCTCCCTACTCCAAAAGTATTGCAACATAAACGCATGCATTTTAAAGTTGAAAAAGGGTCTTTCTATAATGATGTCCGTTAATAAAAGCTTGTATTTAATTGGATAATAACAAATTATTTTTGAAAAAGAACATCAATGCAACAGTTGTTTTTCTTTCCGGCGGAGAGATAATCCAAAAATTGTAGGCTCACCCACGGCCAGAGGGGCATGGAACATAAAATTATGACCTTTTTTCGCCTCCCTAAGAGTCCTATTACAGGCGGTGGGCGTGTTAATCTCACACTGCAGTCGGTTTCATATTTCCGTAAAATTGATTTGGCCATGGCTTGGAAAGGACTTTCCAACAAACAAAAATGTCATTGGTCCTTGACATGGTCTCAGCGAAAGAAGACACACGCCCGCAAGCACGAATGAAGCGCCCTCCTAACTTCATAAGGAGAATACGCCCCCATATTTACAGAAAAAGACCTCCTCATTGCTAATTTTTCTTATTCTTTCATCACTTCTAAAAGTGGTTATATTTGGCAACATTCACCATAAATTTGCTGTATAATGCGACGTTTTTAGTCTACATTTGATTGATAAAAGATTGGAAGTGAGAAGGTCATCAATCTTTATCATTAGTAGCCTCATCCTCCTTATCACTAGAGGCGCCTTTTAGACTTTTGCGATGTGGTGTCTTCTTTCTGACACCGTCGTCAGTCCGGGAACACAATGGGCATTTTTTGTTTGTTGGAAGTCGTGCCAAGGCATCCAAACCATTTTACGGGAAATATGAAACCGAATTACGGCTAGTGTAACAACCCCCACCCCTATAGGCGAGGCGAAAAATATCAAATTTTGTGTTCCAGCCCTCTGCTATGGGCCGTTGGCCTATGCCTATCTCTCCGCCATGGAGAAAGAAGAAAAAAAAATTGTTCTTGCATTTCTTTTCAAAGGAATTTCGTTATTTTCCAATTATAGACTTCATTTAGCGACATTATTATAGAAAGACCCCTTCAACTCAAAATGCATGGCTATAGTGTATGTTGCAATTACTTTGCAGTAGGAGGGTATATAGGAAATTGAAATGGCTGGCCGATATTTTTGGGCCAGACGACGATGCGTTGCATTTGGGGTGATCCAGTCCACGGAACTTCACTTTTTTCAGACAAAATCCCCTACAAACATTGGATCCCGTTTTCTCTTTTTTTTTTTGACTCCAGAAAACAACAACGAAATAAAATATTTAGGCTCCCCCTTTTTGCGAGCCTCTGCTCTCCGCGGTTGCCCCCCGGTGCTGGGTGATGGTGGTGGGCTCGCAGGTGTTGGTGGTGGTGATGATGTTGTTGATGATGGTGGTGTTGGTGGGGTGGTGGTGGTGTGTTGTGGTCGTATAAGCCTTAATGATGATGGAAGGAGAGCCGAAGGGAGGAGGTGAGAAGATGTAGGAGAAAGATAAGAAGAAAAACAAAACGACGGGAACTCTTAGGAGATGGCCAGATAAAACATTTGATGATGATGAAATTTCTGGCTGAACCTCTGCCTGAAGAATGATTATGATGATGATGAAATGGCCGGTGGTGCTATGGAGACGGGTGGCGGTGTAGTTTCGTTTGTGGTGCATATGGTGGTGGTGGTGGTGGTCGTGGCTGATGATGATGATTGATGATGATGATGAGAAGCGAGGGGAGGAAATGTGCTGGGGATAGCGTAGTGGCCAGTTGGGTGCATATGAGTGGTGATGATGATCTGATGTATCATGAATGATGGTGGTCGGTGGTGGCGTGTGGACTGGCTGGTGGTTGTACGTAATCGTAAGAATATTAGGTTCAATCGATGATGGAAGAAAAGAAGTAGGTGAGGAGGCGGAGATGTAAAAGAAAGAAAGAAGAAAGAAGAAACGAAGGAGGGAGATGGCAGATAAAACTTTTGATGATGATGAAATTTCTGCTTATCATGTCGTGAAAGATGATTATTGATGATGATGGTGGGTGCGTGGTGGATTGTGGGGTAGGTGGTGGTTAGTACATGGTTGGTGCAGGGCATTCTTGCGATGAAGGGACAGAAGAAGAAGAGATGATGATGATGATGATGATGATGATGATGAATGAGAAGGAGGAGGAGGAGATGTGGGAATGGGGTGGTAGTGGCAGTGTGTGCATTATGTGGCGTGGTGATGATGATGATCATGACCGAGGAGGAGGACGCGGTGTGGTGGTGGTGCTGGTGTGTGGCTGATGCATGATGATGATGATGCCATTGATAAAGTTTATTTATTATTTATGTATGTATGTATGTATGTATGTATTGTATGTATGTATGTATCGTATGTATGATGGATGATGGCATGGATGCATGGATGGATGGCATGGATGGATGGATGGATGGATGGATATTGATTGATTACTTATTATTTAATATTCTTGATTATGTGGTCTAGTGGTGGCAGTAGTGGTGCAGTGCAGTCGAGGTGGTGGTGTGTGATGGTGTGTGGTGTGGTGGGTGGTGGAGGTGGACGTTGGTGGTGTGGTGTAGGTGGTGGTGAGGTGGTGGTGTGGTGGGGTAATGGTAAGGATCGGTGGTAGTCGGTGCGTAGTGGATGGAGGGTATGGTGGTTGGCTGCAATGATGATGATGATTTTGATTGATGATTTTGGATGGATGGATGGGATGGGATTTGGGATGATGATGACGATGGTGATGATGAATGCGCGTTGTGTTGGAGATGTGGGGTGGTAGTGGGGATAGTGGGGTACGAATGTGATGATGCATTGCATGATATAATGATGCATATAGTGCTGGTGGGTGGGGTGGTCCCGGTGTGGTGTAGTGGTGGTGCAGGCGGTTGATGACATGGATGATGATGACTATGGAGGAAGCGAGGACGGGGATCACGCCCGTATTGGAGGTGGTCATGATGATGATGATGATGATTATGATGATGATATAGTGATGTGGTGCGTGGTGTGAGGTTGTGGTGTAGTCTGTGTGGTGCATATGGTGGTGATTTGATGATGATCATTGACGATGATGATGATGATGTGATGATTGACGAAGGAGAAGGAGGAGGAGGAGGTGGTGGTGGTGGTGGAGTGGTGGTGATAGTGGTAGTGTGGGCAGGCAGGTGATTGATGATGATGATGATGCATGATGATGATGATTAATGATGACTAGGAGGAAGGATGAAGGGCGCGATCACCGTATGGAGGTGGTCATCGATGATGATGATCTATTGATGATGATAGTGATGGTCCGGTGGTGGTGGAGGATTGTGGTGGTAGTTGTGGTGCATATGTGGGTATTGATGGTGTGGTGAGTAGTGGACCGTGTGCGTGATGGGGTGTGATTTTGGTGGTGATGGTGGTGAGATGGGCCGGTTTACGGTCGGGATAATGCAGGCGGGTGAATGATGGATATGTTGATGATATGTGATGATGATGATGATGTGATGATGATGATGATTTGATGATGAAGTGATAACGACAGACGAAATGATGATGACGATAATGATGATGATTAATGATAAGATGACGACGATGATGATGACGATTAATGGATGGATGCGATTATGATGATGATGATGGATTGTATAATGGGCTCCGGTCGGTCGCGTAAGAATAAAAGGTTTCCATATATGCAATGATGGAAGAAAAGAAGAGCGACGAGTTGCCCTGAAGCTGGAAAGAAAGAAGAAAATTTACGAAGGAGCTGATATCGAGAGATGATTGATGATGCGAGGAGGAGGAGGAGCGTTCAGGAGGAGAAGGAGAGGAGAGGAGCATGCCTCGGTAGTGGTGGTTGGTGGTCAGGTCGGTGATTTAATGATGATGGATGATGATGATGATGATGATGATGATGATTGATGATGTATGGATTGCATGCATGATGATGATGATGATGATGAGGATGATGATGATGGTGCATGGTTGGTGTGGTTGTAGCTAACGTGCAGGTGCAGGTGCATGGTTGTGATGATGATTTCGATGCTGATGATGGTGCAGGTGCATTCTGCGATGAAGATTGGATAGCATGATGATGAGGATGATCATGATGACATGAGGATATGATGATGATGATGATTGATTGATTTCGATTGGTGATGATGATTGCATGATGATGATGAGGATGAGGATGATGCATGTTGATGATGATGGTCGATGACTGATGATGATGATGAATATAATGATGGCGATAATAAATTGCTTAATATTTTCATTGTTGTATTTAGGGAGAACCTTCTCTTTCTTTTTTTAAATTTATTTACTTACTAACTCCAATTTATTTTTCGTATACATGGATTATGCTATGATGACGGTGGTGGTGGTCGGTGGTGGGGTGGTGGTACTGTGATGATGATAATCATGCTGCTTGATTAATGGTGGAGGTGAAATGTTGGGTGTGTATGGCGAGGTGGTCGATGATCATGGTGTGGAGACTGGTGGAGCGTGGTCGCGTTGAACAAAAGGTGTTGGGTGGTGGTGGTAGTGAGTGAAGATCGATTGTCTGGTGGGAGGTTGTGAGTGAAGTAGTGGTGTTAGTGGTGAAGATTGCACGCGTTGTGGAGGAGTGGTAGGCGGTGGGATAGGATGTAATGGTGAAGATCATGGTAGGTGGTGGTATTGGTGAAATCGGATGTGGTGGAGGTGGTGTGAACGGTGGTGGTCGGTGGTGGTAGTGGTGAGATCACTTTGGTGGATGGTGGTTGGTGCATGGTGCTGATAGTGATGAAGATCGTGGCCCTACAGATGGTGAAGATCATGGTGGTGGAGGCTGGTGTCGTGAAGGTGGTCCGGTGGCCGTAGTGGTGAAGATCATGGGTGATGGAGGACGGTGGTGGTGTGGTGGTGGTATAGTGGAGGTGGTGGTGGACGGCTGATGGTGGTATATGGTTGGTGGTCACGATGATGGTAATGATGGTTAGTGGTTTGTTTCAGAAGCGTTGATGATGATGATGGTCGATGGTGATGCATGATGATCGGTGATGGATGATGATGGTGTATGGTGGTGTGGTGTGTGGTTACTGGTGATGATTTGATAATCATGCTTTGATGATGGTGGAGTGGAAATGGTGGGTGGTAAGTGGGCGATTGGTGTGATGATCATTGGTGGCAGACTGGTGGAGGTGGTGGTGAAGGTGGTGTAGGTGGTAGTGGTGAAGATCATGGTGGTGGAGGTGGTGGTGGAAAGTGTGTGCGTAGTTGTGGAAAGATCGTGGTGGTTGGAGGAGGTGTGGTTGGTGGTAATGGTGAAGAAATCATTGGTGGTGGGTGTGTATTCGTGTGCAAGCATCATTGTGGTGGAGGTGGTGGTGAAGGTGGTGGTGTGGTGTAGTGGTGAAGATCTTGTGGTGGTGACGCAGCTGGTGCATCGGTGAGTGATAGTGATGAAGATTCGTGGTACAGTGGTGGAAGATCATTGGTGGTGGACGGTGGTGGTGAAGGTGTGGTCGGTAGTGGGTGAAGATCATGTGATGGAGGAGGTGGTCCTGGTGGGGTGGTTGGTATAGTGGACGGTGGTGGTGAGGTGCATGGTGGTATTATGGTTGGTGGTCACGGATCGATGGTAAATGATGTAGTGGTTTGTTTCAGAAGCGGTTGATGATTGATTGATGGTGCATGTGATGATGATGATGGTGATTGATGATGATGTGGTAGTGGTGGTTAGGGTGGTAGTGGTGGTGGAGATGAAAGAAAGAAGAAAATACGAAGGGGAGATGAGAGGTAACCTGATGATTGAATTTCTGGCTGTCGGTTGATGCTCAATGATTGCTTTGTATATTTGATGAAAATGATCGGCAATTAGAGGTGGATAGGATAGCATGACTCGATTTTGATGACTCGATGATCGATGAGACGGCAGATTGATGATGATAATAGTGGTGGGTTTGAGTGAATCGTCCGTCCCTAATCAGCTCGTGAAGCGGTTGTATCTAATTTATAGGCAACGTCGAGCGGATCGATCAATTAGCAACTACCTTGACGGGCAACTCTTGGCTTAAATGAGTGACTTCGTTCATTATTGATCTAATCAGACCTTTTAATTTAATGGTATGATCGACGATAAAGTGTTTAAATATAGTCCACATAATATACTCATAGCGATTCTCAATTGTAACGTTTTCCAGCGGAATCGTAAACTAGTTATCCATACAGATGTGTAGCCACAAAGCTTAGGCCTGATCGAGATTCCGCTCAAATAAAAGAATCGAATACAAAATAAATCAACAAAATATCGATGAAAAGAAAATAAATAAATAACATAAATAAATAAATAAATAAATAAATAAATATAATAGGCAAATATGATTCAATACATTTAAATAATTCAATTTATTCCAAATTTCAATCTTAAGATTAATTATTCCATTACTAAGACACAAAACACACCAAAAACGATAACGCAAAAAGCCGCCAATCAATTCATTATTTATTAATCTTTATTAAAGTGAATCAAATGAATAATTGCTCACGATTGGCAATCAAATTCAGTATAATGTATTCACAAATCTCCATAACAGGCCACGCTGAAAAAAGTACAAAATAACCCGAAATTATTCAGTGTATAAAGTGCAAATGGAAATATTATCGCCAATATTACTGATTATAGTGAAAGCTGTACACGAATAGTATATTTGTATAAAATGTCTTTCAATTAGTCCAATAATTAACAGGAAAAAAAATTACGGATTTTGAAGCCGTTTCGTCGAACGTGCAGAGCAAATAGTGCGGTCATTCTGATAATTTTCTTTGCAGAGTCCTAGCTTCGCTAGCGCTCAAACATGATATAGAGCAACTACCCACCCACGTAAGTCGATGACTACACCGGTTTTGTGTGAATTGTCACTTCATCGTCGCTGTGTCAACTGTTTGTTTGTTTATAAACACAATAATGCCCGCTACTAGGATATAGGCGTACACCCCGGTGCGGGAAAGCCCTTCGCCACTCGATCTGTATTCAGGCTTTCCACGTTGCGTCTCTGAAAGACGTTGATGTTAAAAAATCCATACTGCTCATGCAAGCCGCGCGTGATAGCATAAGCCCAACGATTTGGCGCAGCCCCCAATTTTCCTGCAAACTGATTTGCAGTCAATCCTCTGACCCGCTTCGCCCGACCGCGTGCTACAGTTTTTTGCTTACATATTCGCCAACTGACCGTGTGCCCGTACGGATTTTCACACGACACCTGCTTATCGTGCAATGATCTCAGGCGTGTTTAGTGCAAATCAAGTGGAACTCGCTGCACGTAAACATTCAGCATTTGAGCATTCAAGAGAAAGCCAGCTGGCGTTATCGTTTTTCGTGTGTTTTGTGTCTTGTAATGAATCAATTCCTCCGTCTCCTCCCGCCAACTCCGCGACAGTTTCGTATCATTCTGTATAGCTAATATTTTCTGAAATTCCTTTTCTGTTGGGTGGGCCTTTTAATTTTTGTCTCCTAATGTTATCGAAACGATTGATCAGCTGTTGTCTGTTGGCGTGCCTCCCGAGCTGAGCTTGAGTGAGTGTCAATGTCATGCATGTTTTGTGATTGAAACTGTTGATTGTCTCGTAGCACTTCCATAGTTTGGGAAGTCAAGAATTGAAGAATTGTATGATACTTTGATGCTGTTACAAATGTGTGGTAGGGTTTGTCCCACGTCCAATTAAGAAAAGGTAAGCTTATTTCTCCCAATTTTGTGCAGTCTGCCTGTGCGTAGTTCGATCGAGAGCGAGCTAGCAAAGGCTCGCGATCGCTCGACTTCGCAGGCGCTGCTGCTGCCGTGGTGGCGGGGCTAGTGCATTGCCATTGGATGGTGCCGTGACTTTGTCTTTGAGTTTGAGGCGTGGGTGCGATGATGAATCAGTCATTCATTTAAACAAACTAAACCAATTGTGTTAGATCTACTGTTGTTATTAAATAAATACTAGAGTCTAGACTAGCAGTTAGCATACAGTTTTAGTTTTACTGTCGAAATTAAACATGCTTCTGTGCAGATGTGGATCATTGCTCGAGCAAAAATAAGTCTCATGTTAATTCTGTATCTACTGTACTACTTGTCTAAATTCATCATGATTGTCCTGGTTAGTTGTGTAGTACTAAGTACTAACTTTAGATCAATCTTTTAATGTAATTTAGTTCTATTGTTTTTGCCCTATTTTCATTTGTGAGAAATCGAAATAGCTTAGTTTAGAATAGAAGGTGATACTGATAACGTCTACAGATCTTACTGTTTGTTATTTGTTAATTATGTGAATTTAATTACATAGATCTACCTTAATTTAAAACGTTATGCATTGTGGGAGAATCTCTTAAAATATTCATGAGATCGAACGTTATGTATTCTGTAATTTCTAACGTAATTGAAGCTAGACTAACTGTTAGATGTAGTTGATTTAGTTACATCTGATATCATCATCTTTTTTTTTTTATATACAACAGAGAGGGTCTAAACAAATCTAAAGCGAAAACAATGCAATTCAAATCAGGTTGGCATATTTCCCACTTTTTGTCATATTTCCCGGACACTGTCCGATATAAAATTGCCTTTTCGTGTACAAAGTCAATGGGAGAAATTTATATTTCCCGGCCGGTTTGGGTGGGAAATAGATTCTGACTGGGAAATATGCCAACCCTGATTCAAATACATATTTGTTGTTCTATGCCTTGTTAAGAAATCAATTACATGTAAGTAAAGCTTGTCAGTTAATGTTGCTTAAACTGGAGTTCTATGATAGATTTATATCGTTTGTCTTGTTTTGGTTAAGAATAAGATATAATTCAAGCCAGTTTTGTGTTTATCATGTGTTTATTTGATTAAAAAGAAGGACATTGGCATGTTACACATCAAGCCAAGGTCTGAACTATTTGATTAACTTGTATTGTATACAGGCCATTTTATCTCCTCAAAAGGGGAGATGCTAACATTTGTTTTGAAGGGAAATAGAAAAAAAAAGTTCAGTCTTACTCAAACAGCTGTGCTTGTGAGATAGATCTGGATCAAAATTGTATCAATAAATGTGGCAAAGAGCTGACTTGATGGATTAAATCTATCTCTATATAGATCTAGATCTGCATGTTTAAAGAGTAAATCTGACAAGATCCAATAAAGCTAAAACCCCAAACATAATGACGTGAAAAAGCACGAAAACCACATTTTTATAGATTCCCTAGACCCAAGTTGTAGTAAAAAGTGAGTAAAAAAAATTGGCATTTGCCCATCGCAGCCAGCAAGCCGCCCCTTTTTTACTGAGTGAAAACAAGGGATTTTCTTCCAACAAATGTTATTTTCTGAAGCCTTTTTTTAATTAATACTTTTCCGATACTGCTCCGCATAAAAAACTAGATGAATATCTACTTCAAGAAGTAGGGTTTGTTTACTCTTTAACATTGAAGTATCATTGTACTTCAGTACTCTACTTTTTAAGTCACGTGTATTTTTTTCACACAATAACTTGTAAGGGTCATTCTGAACTCACTGGGTCGTTCGACCATTGTGTTTGCCATGGCATGGGCTTCAACCGAGTTGAAGGGTTCACTCACGAGTATCTGCTAATGCTTCTAATGATACATGTAACTTAGAATTAAAGTAACTCACAATAAATAAAAACGTGAAAAAGTAAAATAAAATAAGTTTCTGCGGTTACTTGATACAGTTCTGCTTGCTTCCAAGGATTTGGAAATAAGCGCAAACAAAAAAAAGGTCTATTTGTACTTATAGTTACTCGTATTAGATTAGTAGTAGTATGTTTACTTGGGATCATTGTACTGTAGCAAAAGCTTGAATGAAGTAAGCGTCATCAAACATTTAATCAAATTCTAAATATTTTAAGATATAATTTTGTCATTTTCTATTACATGTATGACTTTTCTCGTATTTCTGTACCTTTCTGAAAGGGCACATGTCGATACGCTGATCTGTACGCAATCCTTTCATCATTTATGTTATTTAGTCATGTCCAAATTTGTCTGATTTTACCTTTTTGAAACACTGATTCTAGAATTTGAAATATTTGAAAGAAATTGTGAATTCTTAGTCTAAAAAGATATTTATTTTGTAAATTTCATCTCACTTTCATCATTTTCTTCATGTTTCATAACCGAATCTGGCTTGTGTAAATAACACTACGATTTCTAGCATGTTGCATGCATGTGTTGTGGGCGGCTCGGGTCACAGAACAAGAAAAATGGGTGTTGGCGGCAAAGGCCGCCTGTGATTGGCTAGCAGTTATGAGTGAGGTCACCGCCGTGAAAGTCACCTTCACAGTACGAGTAGCCAGCAACCGCGTTAGGCATTCAAAGGCATACTGTAGAAGGGGTTGTTCGTTTGTGTTGGGTTTCGGAATGATATGAAATCAATATTTTCCAAGTTATCTATCGTATTACCATTGTTATTTATCTTTTATTCAATAAAGGATCTGTAGCAAATTAGGTAAAGCAATAGTCTATTCAATAATACAATTGATAGAAAACAGATAACTTAAAACGTACCAATATTCTGAGTTTTTCGAGGGAATGGCAAAAATACATTGAAAAAAAACCCCAGTAGTGATCGCTTTGTCTTGAAATACGTGTATTAATTACCAAAACTTGACATGACGGAGATACATCATTCTGCAGTTGAAAATAATATGCTAATGGCTTTAAATAAGACTAGGGTGTACGTGCGTGAAGCGAAGGAGGATGTTAATTAAATTTTAGGAGCGTTTGTCTCGAAGCCATGGAAGTTTGTTATTTGAGCAAGACATCGTACTTGAACTCAAAATATGGCACTTTCATTTTCGACGTCATAGTTACTCATGTTGTTATCGTGTTTGACTTTCAGCCTACGTGTAGGTCGATGTCGATGATAAAAATCCGAATACATGTATAATGGCGGCATACCATACGGAGTTCATAGAAGATGACAGTTCGCGGTGAATCACTAGTTTCGCGCATGGCGGCGTACCATTTACATATGAATGGCTATGAATAACCATTAGGCGCGCCATGCTGGGGGTGTGTCGCGGGCAGTGCAGAACAATAGACTAGAGTGACCTCGTATTGTCAATGTCACGGGGCTCGCTGGGCTAACTTCTCTGATCAAACAAATCCAGCACGAGATGGGATGTTTTTGACCAGGGAGGTGTGATTGAGTTTCATATTTTGACCCCGTCAAGCGTGGATTGCACATGTATGATGTAGTACACTATAACAAGGATGTGTTCCTGAAAAGTCCTTGCTAGTAGTACCATGAAAATATTTTACCCATGGTTTAGTCCATCACTCTATATCAAAAGCATTGAGTTCAAAACGATCATCAAAGTATGATTAGTAGTTGATTGTTGTTGTAGCGCAAAGTCAGTTTGTCATGCGCAAACATTTGAAGATATCCACTGCCCTTGTGGTATTGCCACTTGTCTTCAGGCAGTTATGTTATTTACCTTCAACGCTTCGGGTATAAGACGAGAGCCTTGGAAAGCTGCCAGGAGATTGTTATTAAGATTACAAAGTTGAGAATTATTTAGGAATGATGCGAAAAGTTAGTTGCACTTCAAAAGTACAGTTTATATATTTTTTCGATTAAAAAAATGTGTATGTACTGTAATAGTTACATATTCCGTTGCATAGTGAATTGGGCTCGTTTGATTTTAAAAAAGTTTCAATCTGTAGAGGGTAGACCAACATTATTATATTTTACAGTCCACAAATTTGGTTTGCAACTGGTTGGTTAGGAGGACATAAATCAATCTCCAACACCGCATGGCTACGTGCATATTTTGGCGTTTGTTGGATTAGGTTTTGGCACGGTTTTAGAGTAATAAATCTACGGTTGGGTACCTCTTCGGATAAACACAACTTTCCACGTACATACAGTGTTAACATTGATGTGAAATATGTCATGACAAATTAACCAATACAATCTGGCTATTTACCATACTGTACCTTCTGCATAGTGCATAGTGCATACCCCATGTAAGATTACACTTATTTTTTTTAATATGCTGAAAATGTGATAGACTTGGAGATGTTTTTGATTAATGATTACCCACATCATCACTTGTAACATTCAGTTCTAATGATGACAGGAAAGCACGATTTCACTGACATTCACGAGTCGCTTGCATGCCTGAAAATGCCTTTCAAGTTCCCAGCCGTCTGCGGTCAGTGAGTAAAGGGAGAGATCAGTCATGCGTGAATAAAGAGGCCGCGGATTAAAATAGACACCTCTTCAACAGAGGACACACGTGCACCGCGCCGTGTTCGCTCCACTGACTTACCATTCATGCAGCGATGTACGCGCGCTCCGGCCGATGTTACATCACTCGGTCAGCTTGTCAAAATTTCTAGTGTTGTTGCAATGAAGTTTCGTAACCCTGTCATAACGCAGAAAGCATTTTGATTAAATATCAAATTACATCCACCACAAAACCACGCTGGTCTCGATGTTACGTAGGAGGTAGAGATGATTAGCATGTATCGTTTGGTTATTGTTTTGTTGATTTTTCACAAATTTTTGTTTGTTTGTTTTTCCATACAATTCTAGCACTACATGAAGTAGTATTTTTGTCATGACATTATGCTTTGGTAGATGACGTAATTATGTTTTCTCATTTGATATTACTATTATATTAACCATTCTCTTCTGTGTTACGTGTTGACAGTGTTATATAGTTGGTTGTACTTATGTATTTACGCAATTGTGTTAATTTATTGTTATTAAACTATACAGCCATTTCGTGTAAAAGTCACGCGAGTCACGCATGCTGTATGTCACGAGTCACAAGACAAGATAATTGCTGTACGTGATCAGATTAAGCAAGAATTAGTTCACTTATTTTCTCGGTTTTTGATCTATCCTGACTTGATTGTGACTTGTGTTGCATACAGCATGCGTGACTCGCGTGACACTGTCTTACACGGATTGGCTGTACAAATGAATATTACTCCGAAAACAAAGTCTTAGACGTTGAAGATCACATTTTTAAATTTTTTCCCCATTTCTTTCTCCTTTTTCATTCCATTACTTCAGAAAAACTCCAAAGCCGACTGCCAGGTCACGATGAGTCCCCGCCCAATCGAGAAATCGGACTTTGACGCTGTTCAGACCCTCCTGTCGATGCGACGCTCGTCCCCGCCGCCCACCGAGACTTCGATCGCCAAATCGCCCGATCCTCCGAGCTTCGTCGCTCCTCTCTCGCCCGCCTCATTGGTAGACGAGAACAGCGAGTCGATGGACTTCACAGAGATGAAACCAGCAAGAATACGAGTACGTACTCGGGTTAATCCTTCTAGTACCAAGCATAAATGAGTGCCTGTGACGTGGGGGCTTATGAGGCAATGTCATCATCTGAAACTTTGAAAAAGCTAAAATCCCAAAACTTAGACTTGAGGCATTTGAGGGTGACGTTGATTAATCGAAAGCTGTTTCATACAACCTGGAAAATGATGAATGAAGAAATGGGGATGGGGGAAAAAAAACATGATACACCATGTACATGTATTTCTCAACTTTTTAGGACTTTGAGAAATGTAGTTCTTTGACAAAGAAATTGTTTCTCCGCTGAATGATCTAATAACTACTGGTTGCAAAATTTTCTTTAAATGATTATAACGATATGCACTTGCAGTGTATGTAGGCGTACGTGTCGTTCATATAATTTTAATTTTGATTTTGATTTTCTCCTCAGGGTGTGGATACTCCACCTCTGACGCCGCCGCCCACCAAACCCATGACCCCGTGCAGAGGTATGCCGATCAGCCACACCGTCACCATGCCCATAGTCAGCAGCGCCGTCGTGACAACTCAGCGCATGGCCGCCTGTAATCTGGTCAGCATTACGCCTAGCATCATGACCTGCAAGGAGATCCCCAGCAAGTGGAGCCTGGAGCCGAGATTGGCGCGTCCGACCCAGGCGCCACCAGTCACGACGCAAAAGATCGAGGCTCCCTGCAGCCGAGTCTCCGTGATCAGTGAGGCCGCCAAGAACCCTGCCTACACGACGAACGCCGTGGTCAGAACCACCGCATCCTCCTCGGGACTCATCCAGTCGCAAAGGCAATTGCTGGTGAAATCACCGCACGATATGAGAAACTCTAATCGTTCACCGACCGGCGAACCCCCAAAGAAATACTGCGTCACGAATGGGCCTGTCGCCGTGCCATCATCATGTCAAAATGGACAGAATGTGTTGCACACAAAATCTACAGAACAGTCGCAGAATATGCAGACAGTGTCGTTCATCCAGATTCCTCAGCAAAATGGACAATGCACGACCAATTCGCAAACGGACTCGTCTGCCGTTAAAACGGTGGTGATGGCCGTACCTGCAAACGTCATGGTTGTCGTGAATGGACTTTCCAAGTCGGAGGGGCAGCGGCTGTGCCCGCTCGCTCCCGCCCCGTCGCAAACTGTTTCCGCCGTCGCCGCCGCCGACAAAACGCCCGTCGTCCCCTCCGTCACGGAGTTCTCCAGGAGAAGGAATCACATCTGCGACTTCCCGAACTGCGGGAAGACGTACTTCAAGAGCTCGCATCTCAAGGCACACAGTCAGGAACACACACAGGTTAGTAGTCTTTCTACGAGCATTTCTCATTGTGGGATTCACCTTGCAGTCTCAAATCTCATGACATTTTCTAATAGCAAGCAACATCTTAAAACTGAAGTTGGGTAGTATAGGTTGGTTTGGTTCTTTTGTTAAGAAACTTGAATTAGTTTCACGAGTGTCATGATCACGCAAGGACATCAGTCCCTTAAAGGGAGAAAGCACCAGCAACCAACAGGCATAAGTTAAGAAATAAAGAGGCATTGACAGTATTGTGAGAATTATGGTATATGGTGATAAAGACAGCCTACATGTAAATAAGGGCTACTGTGTGACACTCACACTCAGAAAGGCCCTATAAATTAGTTAATTTGTGTTTATTTTATGTCTTTGCAAGCCTTATCTTAAGATAAACCTTGCAGAAACAGTCATAGGGGGGAGGAGCTTATCGATTCAAACAGTGCATACATTACTACGGCGTGACTAACACACGTCGGATGGCATGCATCGGTCATGCTTGGTCAGTTTCAGCAATGTGTACGTGCGATCTGATTGGTGGCAAGAATCAAATGTTTTCTTAACTTATGCTTGTTAGTTTGCCGGCGTCGTCCCTTTTAATGTATAAATAAAGATTTAAGGAAGATAACAGACAGTTTGGGGGAGGGGGAGACTATACTTCAAGGGACTCAAATCCTCCTACTCTTTAGCATCATTCATTTTCATTCATTATAATGTGAAGCTCATGTAGAATATTTGGCAGGTAGGGTTACAAACGTCTGTACCTCGCATAAAACATTTTGAGACTTTCAGGAAGCTTATTAGTCTGTGAGTATGCCCGGTGACAGGATGTGTTTAAATTTGGCAGGTTCATTTGAGACTGACGGATTAGGGACAATTATCATGTCTTGTGCTTGTGAAGGTAACGACAGTTGTCACTTTTCTGTTTCTTCCCTTCCCTCAGTGTTGAGGAGCCTTCACTGCACCTGGGACCGCCTTGTCGATCAACGCTACGCCCGCTCCGGACGCAGCTGTCCCGCCACAAGGCGCTACCCCACACCGGCGAGAAGAGTTTTCGGTCTGCTCCGAATAGTGCGACCGGAGTGTTATGAGGAGCGACACTCACCAAACACGCCACGGCGTTCATGGCGCGAGAAGGTGCCCAACTGGCAGGGTAGGTAGGCAAATGTCTAACATGCCGCCGAGTGTAGCAGCCAGCAACAGGCAGGAAGTGGAGTGTGCCCGTGATTTGTCGCAACCCGATGTCAGTATTAGAGAGACCGAGTCCGTGTCGTCCTACGTGTGTCGTGGCAATTAAACAAGACTATGTGAATTCTCAGAGACAAGATAGCTGCTGTAAATATCGAAAAGAGGAAGGTTTGCTACCAGTCAGGAACTGTGGGTGTCGGGTAGAAGTAGAACTGTGAACTTTGATGGCCAAAGATTAAGTTACTTTTCGGGGTCGAGAGGTGTCGACAGAATCTTCGCTGAACGGATATTTTCAGTGGATTGAAATAGCAGTACATGACGTCACCTTAGCAAAACTTATGAAGTCATACCATGGACTTAGTTAAAACTGCCCTTGCAAATATTAACGTGTTTCATTAGGCGAAGGGTTGTGCAGATTTGCGTTTCTATTCTTCGAGCTGCATGTTTGAAAGTAGTGGTGGAATTTCTGCGAGGGTAATTGTGGTACGTGTATGTATGCATCTAACAAGTTACAACTCGTACACCACATCTATTCTCCTTGTCGTATATGTGTGTGAAGTTCTGTGAACGATATTGCCGACTTGGGAAGAAATTAGAATGTAACTTTTGTAGGACTTCTGAGTGAAATGTTTGATATACTGATATACCGTCATGATTGCCAGTTTAAATTATTAAAATATTTATTTTTTTGGTTCAGTTTGACTAAAATTTGGGTGTGAAACCAACTTAAAACACGGCTGGGATTATTAATTATGAAAGTGAACTTGCTCTAAGGTCTTCAACACGACATGGATGTTTTGCCGAGGTTTGTTTGAACGGGTATATATTTCTTGAATCGGGTCAGAGTTTTCGTCAATGAATGCCCCCTTAGTTTGTATAGAAGTTTTAGCTCATTTTGCTGCAACAGTTCGTCGGCTGTGAAATTTAACTTGCAAATCATAACTTGCCCTGTACATTATTATCGTATGCATTTTGGTACTGAATTAACTCGTTCTTGTATTAGTCAATAAGTGGTGGCGCTACTTGCACTGGCTAATTACAACTGGTATGTTGCGTGGTCATTTGTAAATGTAGAATACCGACTGTTGTTTATTTGTATTTAAACAGTTCATTTTGTACTCTTGCATTTAGACCAAAGAGGTTTTTTGTCGTAGACAATGTTAGTAAAGTAATATCACGTTTTGCAATGACAATGAATAAAAAATAGTCCCTGTTTTAAATACTTCAAGGTCACAATACCGAAATATGTAATAAACCTGTCCCACATAATTATGTACAAGTACACAGAGATACATGTATTGTATGTACTTTACATGTATTCGTGTTGCCTAGTATGCCCAACATTTTTTCCGTTAAGAAAAGGAAAAAAAATTATTGATCGCGTATTGATTCACGTCACAACAAAGCTTAACATTATTCAACATATTGAATAAGTTATTTATTTCTCTTAATAGAGTGATTAGATCAACCAAAGACTTCTAGAATATGAGGCGTCAAAACTACATGTAGTAAAGGAAGTAGTAGATTAAGATAACATTCTGAAGGTCACAAACCAAAGCCACATTTCCTGAAAATTAATTTGTTGTAGCGCTTGAAAATATAAAATATTATGCCGTGTTGCTGATACATGTACACATTAACATCTCTGAATGTTCTGTATGTTGCATTATACATCGCTGTTAAGTACTATCTACAATTGTATACATTGCATTCAGACGTATTTGATGCAAACAAGGTTAAACATATTCTAAGCATTCATATACTTATTCGTTATATACTTTTTTTTTGTAGAGTATGTTTTTGTTAAATGAAGAAAAGTGTCACATTTGAGATATTTAAAAACAAACAAAAAACAGACGTGTCTGTTAAAGAACAGACTAAAAAATTAATAAAATTACAAAATATTAAAACTGGATTTTACTCTTGGCTTTATTAAGTATGATACGTGTGGGGAGGATGTTTGTGACTTTGCATCATTCTGTGTGTTTGTTTGTTTGTTTGTTTTTATTATTGACGTTGAGAGATAATGGGTGTGCTGTAAATAAAAAAAACGATGACGATTGTTAACGATGGTGAAGATGAAGTAGTGATGAAGATGAAAATGGAAATGGTGAAGATGAAAATGTGATGGTGAAGTTGAAAATGAAAATGATGAAGATGAGAATGCTGATGGAGAAGAGAATATGCTGATGATGAAGATGAGCATGATGATGATGGAAGATGAAAATGATGGTAAAGATGAAATGATGAAAATGACAGATGGAAATGGTGATGAGGATGAGAATGCTGGTGAAGAATGCTGATGATGAAGATGAAATTGATGGTAAAGATGAAATGGTGATGAAGATGAAAATTGGGATGATTAAAATGATAGATGAAAATAGTGATGAGGGTGAGAATGCTGATGATGAAGATGAGCATGATGATGATTGAAGATGAAAATGATGGTTAAGATGAATTAGTGATGATGAAGATGAAAATGGGGATGATTAAAATGATAAATGAAAATGGTAATGATAAGAATGCTGATGAAGATGAGCATGATGATTGAAGATGAAAATAAGGATGATGAGGACAGTCATGACCAAGATGAAAACGGTTTTGATGAAGATAAAAATGGGATAACGAAGATGAAAATAGTGATAATTAATGGTGATGATCATGAAGATAAAAACAGCTATGATGAAGATGAAAATGGGGATGATGAAAATGGTAATGAAAAAGACGAAATGGGGATGATGAGAATGGTAATGGTGAAGACGAAAATGGGAATGATGATTGAAGATAAAAATGGTGATTGATTGATAAGGATGAAATGGGAATGATGAAAATGATAGATGAAAATGGTGATGAGGATGAGAATGCTGATTATGAAGATATGCATCATGATGATAGAAGATGAAAATAAGGATGATGAGGATAGTCATGACCAAGATGAAAACGGTTTTGATGAAGATAAAAATGGGATAACAAAGATGAAAATAGTGATAATGAAGATGAAATGGTGATGATCATGAAGATAAAAACAGCTATGATGAAGATGAAAATGGGGATGATGAAAATGGTAATGGTGAAGACGAAAATGAGAATGGTGATTGAAGATAAAAATGGTGATTGATTGATGGAGATGAAAATGGGAATGATGAAAATGGTGATGAGGATGCGAATGCTGATGATGAAGATGAGCATCATGATGATAGAAGATGAAAATGAGGATGATGAGGATAGTCATGACCAAGATGAAAACGGTTATGATGAAGAAGATGAAAATGGGGATAACGAAGAAGAAAATAGTGATAATGAAGATGAAATAGTGATGATCATGAAGATAAAAACAGCTATGATGCAGATGAAAATGGGGATGATGAAAATGGTAATGGTGATGTGATCGTGATGATTGTGATGTTGGAAAAAGCTACTGATGTAGTTGATGGTAGTGATAACGAGGATAATGATGATGGTGATGGTATTATGGCGGGTATGGTGGGGGTGGGGCATAGGAACGGGAAATTCCCTTCCAGATGGTTAAATGTTTTGTCCCGTATATCTTTCAATGGATCCATCAAAAACAAAAACAAAAACAAAAGGGTTATGTGCGTGCATAGCAAGCTAGCGGTTATGGAATAGTGAGTTTGGATGCGCCTCTTCCAATTTCCAGTGATAAGAATTATTATTATATTCGTACATCTTACTTACTTTTTCAATTTCTGGTGCGCTAACACCCTTATCCAGCCTGTCCGCTTTTGGGTGATGAGAAGTACATTATTCCAACCTGATCCGTGGGGCGTCAATCCATGTTTCGAATTGGTGGGGAGGGGGGGGGGGGGGGTACAAAATTGAAAAAAATATCAACATTTTTCGGCGCACTCATCGCGCCAAATTGCAATACAGAATTTTGCGCGCGAAGCGCACCGAAAAATTGACAATTTTGTATGTTTAATGAATTTTATTATCCCAAATTAAATGGTTTTGTAGTGCTTTCCAATGCTTTTAGAACATATTCTTGCATTGCATATTATGAATTTTTCAAGTTGTCAAAATTACTGGGGGGGGGGCAAATTGATATGATTGTCCCCCAATATTTTCACTGGGGTGGCGACTGCCCCCCTTGCCAGCCCCTTTGAGGAAAGTTGATGATTAAAATTAATATTTTCTGACTGTATATTGATTTGTTCCTTTGAATTGTTTTACCAATTAATCAATCATCCTTTTTATGTATTAGTTTTGAGTTAGCTTGTTATAGTGAGTTAGTTATTTCGTTACTTAATTATAGAAAGTTGGTTAATTAATTCTTTCGTTTGTTAAATAGTTATCGGTTTTCACTTTTCAAAATTTCTTTTCAACGATTTCATTCATTTGGACAGGCTCACAATGCAGGTGAATGCAATCAATTCAACCGGAAAACAGACTTTGAAATCAAACCGGAACTGCTGGACGCATGCATGATGTGCACATAATGCATGAACTTGCAGGTGCCTGATTTGGGCGCCAGACTGTCACTGTGGTACATCCGTCTGCTGTTGTAGCATTGCCTTGAACGGCTGGGACTCCAATTTACCGTACCCCCCCCCACCCACACACACACACACACACCTCCTCTTTTTTCCATGGAACAATTTGATGCGTGATGACTGCATGAATGACACTTTCATGATACGATGTAAAGTGAAAGGTATTGTAATTCCACGAGTTTACTAAAAAAATATATATAGGCCCCCTATATGTATAGCATATTGTGACCGTTATCTCATTTCGTTCAACCGACTTGTCAAAGTCATTGCATACCACCCCCATTAGTTACTTACATTTTCTTTTCAATAAAAGTTTTGTTTATCATTAACCATTTTTGATGACTCCTTTGATGATTCGTTATTAATGACATCATCAAAGGGGTCATCAAAATAAGTTAGCTTATAAACCAGGATTTTTTCAATATTGAGTATTTGGAAGAAAAAAAAATTAATCGAATTTAAATGGAACCAATCATGAATTTCTGAAACATTTTCAACATACACTGAGAATTTTTTTTTCGGTCAAAATTTTCCCTCGTCATTCAGTTATCCGTGGACTGTATTGTCAATTTACCAAGAATGTGGTAATTCCGCTCGCCGTTGCGTTAGTAAGCTACATTTTACACAATTATGGTAAAAATGACCACGCACTGGGGCAAATGTCAAACAATACGTGTTGTACCAGCTGAAAATGTCACTCGGGGAAATGTTACTCCGTTTTTAGGGTAACTATTTTACCCTAGAGTTTTTTTTTTCTCTGAGTGTAGGCCCTCATGTTGTTGCAATAATCTCCCGTCTGTGAAGTGGATACACGGGTAAATCGGCCACGGCCCCTATACTTGTCGACCCCTCATCCCCAGTAGT
>JZLH01S0615100.1:53978-65763 GCA_001188425.1 Eucidaris tribuloides
TGGATTTGGAATGCCTGCAAATGGGCGCTATTTTACTATGCAGTACTACATTTATTACTTCATCATCGTGTCCTAAATTGACCAATGCCTTCAATCTTGTTTCCTATAGTGTTTCTTTTTTTTTAATGCCAAGTTTTATACATTCACACTTACAGACCTATTACACACACAAAAAATGTATTACTGTGCAGGAACTTTTTGTAATTCATTGCGAGTCCCGAAAGTGTTCCTAATATCATTCCCGCTGCAAAGAAAAAAATACGGACAAAATTCATGAACCGATACAATGCCGGCGTAAAATTCAAGAGCCAATATGTTTATCAAGTATCGACCATGGCATTAATATGATAATTTCATCGAGAAATGATGTGACATTCATTTTACAAGGTCAAGTTGCTTCCATGCCCTTCTCAATTCGAACTGTGAGTGATATCACGCAGTGCGATCGTTGATTTGCATGTCTCGAGTGATGTATTTACATACAATCCATTTTCACTTCATTACATATCTTTCTATATACTCGGTTATAGCTTCGCGCACAGTCGCAGTATCATCGACTTGACTTCGCCCTGCCGACAAAATATCTATACACACAACGGAATCGAGATTTTCCTACTTAAACCAGTGAACCATTTACCTCTGCATTCACAAAATTGTTTTTGATTCACGGTATAATCACGAATCAATATCTGTGTTTTAATGAAATAATCATTCATTTGGTAAAGAGAATGAATCGTTTTGATATTCATCTCTGTAAACCTACATGTCAATCATAAATATCAAAATCAGACTATTGTGACAAGAGATTTGTTATTCCGTTAGGTAGACACGGGCATGTGCAGGCCCAATTTTACTTTCAAGTTGAATTGTTGATATCATTACTACAACGATAATAAAAGTTCATAATACATGGTAGTTGTGTGTGTTTTGTGTTTCGTGTTGTGTGTGTGTGTGGTTGTGGTGTGTGTGTGTGTGTGTGTGCGTGGGTGTGGTTGCTGTGTGACTGTGTGTGGTGTGTGTATGTGCGCGCGCGTGTGTGTGTGTGGTGTCTGTCTGTCTGTGTCTGTCTGTGCTGTGATGTCTGTGTGTCTGTGTTCGTGTGGGTGGGTGGGTGTGAATGTACATACCTGTACGCGTGGTGGGCTGCATGCATGCGCAATTCGAATGCAAAAAAACTCCACATAATAACATCCCCAGAGATTATTCATTAATTAATTAAAAAAACACGAAAGACATTCAAAATCTGGTTCTTGGTGTCTGATTTACCTTTGGGCGATAAAAGCTTTCAAATTGAAAAAAATCCCCAAACTTAACTGGGCTTTAAAAGATAATTAACCTTCACATTCTATGAAAAAAAAAAATTTTTCTTCAAATTTCATCAAAAAGCCATTTTCACCCAAAAAGTTTGAGATACGACGTTTTTATCAGGCCGCGACGTCACACATGATCACTGGCGTTTTAAACCTTCGCTATCTATAAAGCAAAAATTTTCAGAGAGCGAAATATACCTACTTTATACAAATTAATATGCGTGGCTGTAATCGATTTGATTAGAAATGGTTGAAATACACTAATCATGATTTGAAAGGCGGAGATTGAGGTTTTTTGCACTAAATCCCAAAATGAGATACGAGGTTTCAAAAGATTCATTTTGAAATTTTTATGTTTAGATAATGAACTCATGTGGCTTATTAGAAAATGAATACACCTTAAAGCGTAAAATGAACATGTTGGGGCGTTAGTCCTAAACTTGGGCTGAAAACTATACTAGAATTCAATTAAACTATTGCAAGGATTTCCTGTGAAATCTTGTATGTCAAACGTTGACTCATTCTAAAATAACTTATGTCAATTCCCTTGTGGTATTGTGTTAGCTCCCTTATGGATCTTATTTTATTCAGGCCCAGATAAAATTAAAATTACTTAGTATGTTTGCTTGATTCTCCTCAAGTAAACAAGATTAGAGGCAACATCCTTCCAGCTGGGAGATCATTCCAGCCTAGTTACAGTTGGTATATATTTTCAACTGATTTGGTTCTTGAGGCATTTTCAAGTGTTCCCAATCATGTCACTAGCTCTAACTTCACATTAATTTTATCAAAAAAGTCGAGACATGAGGTTTTACGATATTACTTCCGGCGCATTATAAAGATGATCTTCCCGTGAAAAAGTTTATTTCATTAAGGTCACTTCCAATATTATAAGAATACACCTTTATATCCTATGTGCATGACGTCAATGAAAAGTCACAAGACAGTCATGCAAACCGGCACTTTGATATAAAACATGTCTGGATGTCATATGCAAATTTCATGTTAATTTTCATAAACATAGAAATGAGGATTTGAAAAAGGTGACTTCATTGGGAAAAAATACACCAGAAAATCACAATTTCCATTGGTAAACAAAACTACATAAATACATAAATAAGGGGCATTGTGACAGCCGGAACAGTATACTTTGCATAACTTTCAAGTGATTATTACTTGTAGCCTATAGATCACTTGTGAATTTAATTATAGATAGATAGCATCCTGATTATTTTTTTTGTTTTAATTTATTATTTAGCACAATTTTCTTAACGCATATTAGATATTCAATGCTTTAATTTGTTCGCACATTCACACTGTAGTAATTCATTTCGTTTCATTCATTCATTGGTTTTACCTTTTTTTCAAAATGCTAACAATTTATATTCTCTTAAAGATTTCCATACGGAAGAACAAATACATTTTCACTGTAAATTGTAGGTATGGTAACACAATACAGTATACATATTCAAAGCTGAAAAAGTAAACGTTATTTCAATAAATTAAATTGGCTTAATTAGGCCTACAAAGAAACAATGAGAACGGTGTTTTTTTTCGTGTTATCATCTGTAAATACATTCGGGATACATTTTATGAATAATTAGGCCTGTAATTGCGGAAATTAGCATTATTTTGCCCACTCTGGCATCCCTCACGTTATGATCTGTTCTAATCCACTCTTCTGACATATGATTTTATTGCAATTTTCATCAAAATTAATTTAGGCCTACATGACAGTCTAGTTTAGTTCAGAACGCTATAGATCTAAAAAGACAATAAATCCACTTTAATTAAAAATATTTTGCATCACAATTGTCTTTTAGAACTGAGTGCAAATCCGCGCCCCCCATATGGGGGGAGGGGGGGGGGGGGGTCATACTCCACTACCACTACCCAGAACGGAATATTGTGTATTTTAAAGGTAAATGGCATGATTGAGGGTAGTCCTCAACTTGGGCTGAAACTATTCTAGAATCAAATAAATCATGCAAGGATTCTCCTGTGAAAATATCGTAGTTAAACGTCGACTCATTCTAAAATAACTAATGCCAATATCCCTCGTGGCAGGTAAGCCTAGTGTTGTGGCTCTCTATGGATCCTATTTTTATTGTGCCCCGATAGAATTAATGTTCATGCTTGACAGGGTTGGGAAAAAGATCGTGATTTTTTTGAAAGAGGTAATTTAAATCAATAAATCGATTTACATGTACTTGATTTAAATCACTGATTGATTCCAAAAAAAATCGTGATTGAAATCACGATTTAAATCATGATTTAATTCACCACTGATTTAAATTGCCAACCCTGACGCATGATTCTCCTTAAATAAACAAATTAGAGACAAATCCTTCCAGCTGGGAGATCCACTCCAGCTGGTGTATAGTTGGTATATATTTCAACTCATTTGGACTCATTTGGTTCTTGAGGCATTTTCAAGTGTTCCCAACATAGAGTTGGATTATAATCCAACTCTGTGGTTCCCAATCACCAATTCGTGTATGAATTTTCCACCGGCGGCCGACACAGACGTACTATAGGTTCACACGTCTGTGGCGGCCGATTTGAAAAGCGCCATCTGGCGATGATTACGTGGAAGATTTTGTGAAAGTGCAGTGGAAAGGAATGATCTATTTACATGTAAAGGTTGTTTCGCTTGCAGCAGTGTAATTTGTGAGTATTTTCATTGCTGACATTGTTTTTGATGAATGAGTATTGTTCATGACAATGCTGTTGCTTAAAAAGAAGAAGACTCCTGTGAGAACTGTTGTACATTCTTCTTTGATTGGAAACAGATGCGTATTTTAGTCCGACCCATTGAAAACCATGTTTGTTGCTGGTGTGCTATTCATAACGCGCGTGACGTGCGTGTGTATCGTCTTGTTGAAGTTGTTGTTTACTGTTCACTCATTCCTGAAAAAGGTAGGGGGTCTGTATAAATTGACATGTGCAGGACCATGTGACGGCCCGGGTAACTACACTTTGACCGGATTTCACTCTTGCCTAAAATAGCAGTATAAGTTAAAGCAAGTTATAAGTTTAAGTTAGACCGACGCGACGGTGTCTGTCGTTTTCTTCGGGGACCTTCTCATTGAATTTAACCGTACTGACATTATCCTATGCTTAGTTTCATGCTATGCACTAATGACAGACCGCTATTGCCACTTTTGTATGCGGTGATTTCTTGTACAGTTTTCCTAAATTGGGAAATTCTCACACCGTGAACGCCAGCTCAAAAACTGCTGTTATTTGCCAACTGAGGTCTTAACACCTCATCATTTTGCTTTTTTGGTTTATTACAAACTTGACTTACTGATTTTACTGATTGGAGTTATTTCTTTCCATAACAGGGATTTTGGTCTTGTTTTTAAAAAAAAATGGGATTTGAAGTGTTCGTCGACTGCAAGTTTGATTTCGGCCGGCTCATCGCATTTAGTCAATTCGGCTCATCACTTTTAGTCCATCGACCACTGACCGATGGCGTGGTGTTCGCGGTGCAAGAATTTCCCAATTTGGGAAAACTGTACAAGAAATTGCCGCATACAAAAGTGGCAATAGCGGTCTGTTGTTAGTATGAGGGAACCATAGGATAATGTTACATGTAGTACGGTTAAATGAAGGTCCCCGAAGAAAACGATAGACACCATCGGTCTAATTCATAACATGCATGCATGAGTTTAACATTTGATTCTAATTCCTCTCTTTCATTCCAGGGCTTGATTTTGCCACACTTTTTACCAGACCAGTTTATGTCTGTAGAGCGACCCTTATTTATGGTACTGTGAAATAAAAGAGGAATCAATTAGTGTTGCACGACTAAGTCGCGAAAAGTCGTAGTCGCGACTGCCTGCACGGAGTCGCGACTCCGACTATCGGAACGCAATAGTCGACTTTTTATCACGTTAATTTGTATTAAAACTGAGTCAAAAGACGTAAAAATTGAACAGAACTACCAATCATTTATCTACCATTTTGTGGCAGAAATGAATCCCCTATCTCTCTTCGATCGCAAATCAAACAGAACTGCCAAAATATACTTGGATCAGCCTCGTGCAATGCTATCATACATGTGTTGCCGTATACGTTGCACTCACGACTGCGACTGCGACACCCATGCACCCCACACCACCAATTTTGAACACAGAAAGACATTGAACACCGATAGTCGACTAATAGTCGGAGTCGCGACTATTGGTGGGCGACTAGTCGACTCTCTAAAATGCTGAAGTCGTGCAACACTAGAATCAATGCTTAGCCTTAAGGTAAAAAAAATCAGCTAGAAGCCTAAAAATTAAAATCCCCATTTAAGCTATACAGATTTAGATGTGTAACATGTTTAGGTTGAAATCCTTGTTTAGGGTGCTTTAAAAGGCAATTATTGAGGATGGTGTACATGTACATATGTCAATGGAAGTAACACTGTACAGTGTACATTTCGTATGGCAAAAGAGTCAGGGGGGGGGGGTTCTGTATTTCACCAATTTATTGACTGATTTTCAGGGCATAAATAGACAATACAGGCCTATATAGAAACACAAAAGTATAAAATTTCATGTTTCCCCATATTTACCAAAACTATACTTGACCTTTAAGAAGATGTGTGCCACAAGTGATAAGAATAATCTTGCATAAGTTTAATTATGAAACAGTTTCACAAATCACCCTCACTGTGTTTTAATTAGGAATTTTAGGGTGAGAAAGTCAATGACCTGTTAAAATGTACATCATTATCACTCTTACATAAAGTATTGCCTCTGATCTCTTTTGTATTGTTTCAAGGTGTCATCATGTTTACCCTTCTTTATGGCTTGTGGCAGTACATGTTCCGTAGGGATGAATTCTTCATTCTTATTTTGGGACTAGATAATGCTGGAAAGACAGTAAGTGTATTTATTCTTTACTGTTTGAATACTGTGTGAAAGATTCACAAAACGTTTATTCTTGCATTATTATTATGGTTTTCCAAATTCCAACAAATGCTAGTGTAAGGCACAGAATATAGAAAACATTATCAAATTGCAATTTCTGAAATTTTGCAGTTTAAATTTCAGAGAAATAAAGAAAAATAAATCATTGATAGCAAGTATCAGTTGACCCAAATGCCCCACCAAACATTATGTGCACACATGCAGACATATTACATAACATAAGATCTAATTTTAAAGAAATAAGTTTAAATGCTTATGTTATTAGTATGATTTACTCAATGATAAGAATGCGGTGTCCACTGTTACTTTGCTTTCGGACCGTGTTGTGTCGTCTATTATCACAGCACGGGTTCACTGTTAAGGGATGTACTTCCCACCCCACAAAGAGTAATGTTGTTTACCATTTGGTGCCGGTGCGATGCCAGGTACGTGGGCGTACTTCCAGCGTTTACCGGATCGCATACACAACAACATGTCCCCTTGACGTACGCAAACCACTTAGTTAATCAACAGGCGTCAACCAACCCGTGCCTTGCAAGTAGATCTGACTGCGCAGGTAGACCTGACAATACTAAAATGTTTTTTTTTTTTTTTTTTTTTTTTTTTTTTTTTTTTTTTTTCTGACAGCATTGGCAGCATTATTGCTAACCCATTGGGCTCAACCTATTCAGAGAGCCAGTTCTCATTGTTAGTCGGGCCGGAGTATGACTCATCTCAGGTTTTAGAAGCAGCGTTTATAAAGTCAGAGACCCCCTTTATTGGCAACAAAGTATTTGTCCTAGGCATTGCCGTCTGTTTTTAAAAATAGGAGCGATCAACCTTAGCTTTCAGTATAATAGTTGGTTTTCTAGTATTTGTCATATTGCGTGTACTGATGAGCTGCAGCTCGAAAAGCTTCTTATCTAACATGCTACTTTTATAAAGCAATTTGGATTATTGTTGTGTTTCGTTTATTTGTTTCATAATAATAATGATAATAATAATATATAATAATAATAATATAATAATAAAAAATATAATAAATAATAATAATAATGAATAATATCAATACTTAATAATTTCTTCTTCTTCTTCTTCTCTTCTTTCTTCTTCTTCTTCTTCTTACTTTTTTCTTCTTCTTCTTCTCTTCTTTTGCTTCTTCTTTTCTTTTCTTCTTCTTTCTTCTTCTTAGGTATAGTAGTAGTAGTAGTAATAGTAATAGTAGTATCATTTGACAATGATGGCTATATTTTTTTCTTGATCCAGACATTTCTAGAAAGAGCCCAGATGCAATTCAACAAAAACTACAAAGGCAAGGCACTAGACAAGATAACCACAACAGTGGGATTAAATAGTAAGTACTAATTTGTTTCACGTTATGTCTCCTCTTCCTCATCCATGCAGTAATCTTTGGTAACACAAATATTACCACACAAATATTCCCACACTAATATTCATACCCGAATTGAGAATTCTGAAGAGGATGATTTATGATTTATAAGAATTCATATACAGTTCAGCCTGGATTATACAGCCATCACTTAACCGGCTCTCTCTATTATCCGGACGATGGACTTAGCAGTTATTTACTGTAATTGATAACACCTGTATCAGAAGTGTACACAGAAACCTGCTGGGTATCAGAGAACAATAAATAAAGTGAGCCTTGTGTGTGGCATTGGTGCATGGTGTGTGCGTTGTATACTACAACTTATGACATACATGTATTGCCTCCCCCCTATACTGTGTTTGTACATTATCTCTGTTATCCAACCATATCACTTATCCGGATGACTGCTGGTCCCAATGTCGCTGGTTAATTAAGGTCGAACTGTACTTAAAAAAACAAACATTTGACTGTCTTTTTGGAACAAATTCATAGTTACTGACTTTACATTTTTACTGCTTATAGAGTGTTATAGACTTATTTCATATTGCATTAATTAATAAAATTTTGGAAATTTGAATTCTTTCTAACAATCATCTACCAAAATATTGCCACATCAGAACTAATTTCTTGTGTATTTTATTGTTTTTGGAATTTCTTTTGTATTTCCTTTTTTTCAACTTTTTGTTTTTGTTATATTTTTAGCAAAATTTGTTGCACACATCTTTTGGAGCATAATTATGCTAAAATAAAGTAATTCTAGCCAAAGAAAGTGAAAATATCTATATTTATATTTGCATTGATTTTGCACCAGTACACAAAATCAGGTTTTTGAGCAGCTTTGAGGCTGATGCATGTACAAAAACTTGCACACTGTCATAATGGTAAAGTCAGGGTTTCATGAAAATTGTCTAAAAAGATGTGCAAGACTTGGGAGTAAAAAAAAACACCTCTTGATAAAATGTCTTTGATGGTGTTTCTGTTTCTTCAGTTGGAAAAATTGACATCTCTTCGGTA
Source organism: Eucidaris tribuloides (assembly GCA_001188425.1). NCBI lineage: Eukaryota > Metazoa > Echinodermata > Echinoidea > Cidaroida > Cidaridae > Eucidaris > Eucidaris tribuloides. The sequence goes on from JZLH01S0615100.1 coordinate 62,597, forward strand.
CGATTGATGTTCTGGGATCTAGGAGGTCAAGAAGAGCTCCAGGCCCTGTGGGACAAGGTGAGTTCTTTGGAGCTAGTCGAGTCCATGAGATCCGAGGCCGAGGCTGCACCAAAACACAGGCCTTCCATAGGGTTTGTACAGGCGACTCGGACCAAGGCCAAGGCCACACACAAAACACAGGCTTTCCATAGGGTTTGTACAGGCGACTCAAACCAAGGCCAAAACCACACCCAAAACACAGGCTTTCCATACGATTTGTACAGGTGACTCGGACCGAAGCCACCCCCAAACACAACCTTTCGATAGGGTTTAGGTGACTCGGACCAAAGCCAAGGCCACCTCAAAACTCAGCCTTTCCATAGGATTTGTACAGGTCGCTTGGACCAAGGCCAGGGCGGAGATCACCAAAATTGGCCTCGACTTCCACACTAACAACAAATAAGGACATGACGTGAATATTAGGCATACCATAGACTGCAGAGTAGACAAATTGCTAATTTTGTATTTTTGACTCCCAAGTGTTTAAAGACAGAGTACGCGATTTGCACGTCAGGAAACGGCAAAAGGAATGAAATCAGCTCAAATCGTTCTCAATGTGAAGATTAGTATAAATAAACACCTGTCATAGAACCCTTTGGGTAGAATACATACTTTTGGTGAAAATCTGGACATTTAAACTTCGAAATTTACGCAGTGATGTTAACATGCACAGGCCATTCTGTTAGTTTCAAAATTTTTTTGATCAGCTGTTAGCTGAAGGTCGCGTGGAGTTTAACCGTTAAACCAATCAGTGTGCTCCGCTGGTCATGCGAACATACACATAACCGTGATCCCAATTTGAGCAAAATTTAAACTCGCAGAAAGAACAATATTCTTGAAGCATATTGTTATCAGTTTTTCTCATAAAACAACAAATTCATGATGTATGAATCTCAAACTTCCAACAAACCATTTGTAAGTACTAAACTACCGTTGAGTATTGATAATAAAGGGAAGTGATGGACTTGCAAATCCTGGAATCAGTCTTAAATGCCAAGTGCCCTTTTTGCGTAGGTGCTCTCAAACGGCTCAAAAATGCCTGCCCCCCCCCCCCCCCCAAATGCCTGCCCTTTTCCTGCTGAATTTTATATCTTCAAACACTGTCATATTACTCTGGAACTGTCATTGATTATCAGGCCAGCGACAATATGTAATACCTGCCATGTTACTGTATGTTTATCTGATATATCTTGATTGTATAAAGACCCGTATTGGCCCATTTTCTTTATTTTTTTTACCACAAATGCACTTATCATTTTTCACTTGATCGCTCTGTTTTTCAATCAGTATTATGCAGAGTCGCATGGATTGATATACGTCATAGACTCCTCAGATCCTGACAGGTTAGAAGAGTCAAGAATAGCATTTGGTAAGTGTAGTATAGTAATAATTGTATACAAATAGTGAATGGTCATGAGTGCGATGGTACAAGATTTAGCATGAGGTGAAATGTTGAGCCGCTCTATTCAACGAGGCAAAACTGAGTTGAATAGAGGGTCTCATATTTCACCGTATGCGAAATCTTGTTCCATTGCACAAATAAAGACCATTCACTATTTGTTTTATACATCACCTCAGACATTTACGGGCTTAATGTAAGGTCTGAATGTTATAGAAGCTTGATTTTACTCAGCGATCTTTACTGTAAGAGAAGCATAACAGCATGTTTATTGCTGCCTTTGAGTGTGCACACAATGACTGCGCCTTCTTAAGATTTTTATATGCACGCGCGTGGTATTGTGTATGCGTACACTCCTGCAAATTGCACACGCGTGTCGAATCTTAATACACTGATCCATGTGTCGAATCTTAATACACTGATCCACGCGCAACCTTAGCATAATCATTGTTGATCAGCAAGTTTGTGTATGGGAATATTGTACATGGTTGTGATATCATCAGACAGCAATGGTACGAAACTGCTTTTAAAACTGCACTCCGTGTATCGAGCGAGTGCAATGGTGCGGTTACATGTAGCGTATGCCATGTGAAGCGCAGTCAACCAATCGGATAGCGTACAATCTTAATAGGTGTTGTATAATTATAATAATAAAGGGCATTCATATTTATGTCGTGTAGATACTATATTAATATACTCTACTGCACATTACAATATGCCGGGTAATTACTTTTGTATATACATGTAACAAACACAGTTCAGGTTAAATTCCAATAAGCAAATGAGTTTTTAACCTCTTCTTAAACTCTTTTACTGAAAGTGACTGTCATACAAACAATGGAAGCTTATTCCAAATTTTGGGGGCTGCATACAAAAATGCCGTATCACCGAGGGTAATTTTTGACTTTCCTGATGGATGCGTCAGTAGTGTGTTATCTTGAGAACTTCGGAGGCAGTAGTGGAGTTGAGTAGATGATTTTGATTCTTAAAGCTGTTGTATGTATACTGGTGACTTGCCATGAATTGCCTTGAGTAGTATAAATAGAATTCTCTTTATAAATGATCTAGATTCTCTGGTTCTTGTTGGCAGTCCATAGGCTGCATCCAGCCCTCCACACAAAATTTCATTCGGGTCCACTAAAATATGGAGTGAAAAAAAACACATGCACAAGTAATAATATACTAAGATGTGAAAAAATAATGAAAAGATATACCAAGATTTATACCAAGATATACCAATATACCAAGATATACCAAGATATATACCAAGATATACCATATATATATAAAAATATACATAATGGGCTTGGAATTTGAAAAAAAATAAGAGAGAGAGAAGAAGACAGGTTTGATACTCAATGGTGCCTTGTTTTTTTCCATGCAGAAAACTAAAGAAAAACATGAAAATTGAAGTTTCAGTTTCACAGAATATACTAAAATGTAATTTCAATATTTGCCATTTCTTCCTCAGAAGCAATGTTGGAAAGCGATGCACTTTGTGGAGTACCTCTTCTAGTTTTGGCAAACAAACAAGATGTTAAGGTATGTAAACAGGATTATTTCTTAAATTTAAAGGTAAGGAATCTCCTTTGCACCCTTCCAGCAGAACAATAAAACAGCACTCATGCTCTTGGGCTATTTATGGGAAACGTGCCTGCTAAATCTGAATTTGCAAAAGCAGAAAGATCAGACTCTGATCTTTCTGCTGAGGTATAATTCAGATTACCTT
>JZLH01S0615122.1:7539-22236 GCA_001188425.1 Eucidaris tribuloides
TAATAATAATAATCATCATCATCATCATCATCATAATCATAATCACAGTAATAATAAATAATAGATAAATAATAATAATAATAACAATGATAATAATTATAATATTGATAATAACAACAACAATACTACTACTCTCAACAACAACAATAACAATAGTAATAATATTAATAATAATAATGATGATAATAATAATAATAATTATAATCATAATCATAACAGTAAGAGCAACAATAATAACAATAACTCACAACAACAACAACAACAATATTACTACTACTACTACTACTACTACTACTACTGCTAATATAATTACATCATTTACATGTAATATAAGTAGCAGTACTATACTGTAGTAATAGTTTTAGCAGTAAAAGTAGTAGTTTCATTGCAATTTGTAATTATCCTTTAATAATGAAAATAAAAGTTATCATAATAAAAATGCTAATAATTATTGTAATCGGTATCATAATTATGAAATAATCATAACATAATAATATGATAGTGGTGGTAGTAGTAGTAGTAGTAGTAGTAGTAGTAGTAGTAGTAGTAGAAGAAGTAGTAGTAGCGATACCTGAGGCAGATCCAAGGGTCGGGCCCCTCTTTTTGGTAGTTTTTTAAAATCATTATTAACCAAACAGGGGCCCACCCCCCTTTTTGGGAATTTCTGGATTCACCTCTGAGTAGTTGTTGTTGTTGTTGTTGTAGCGCAAACTCTCAGCCGAGCTTTCGAGGCGCGAAGCGCCGAGGAAGCTAGTCCAATATAAATTAATCTTAACCCGTTGACCACGAGATTCTGCAAATCCCCATAGACTTTGTACAGGGGTCATCTGGTTCCCGTAAGCAACGGGTTAAAAAAATAACAACAAACTTACAACATAAATCTGACAATGACTTATTTGATTGCAGTGAAATTGATAAAGACTTTACACACAATAAGCGTACATTTATTTATACAGATATACATGTATATGACATAGAAATAAACAAGATTCAATATGCAGAGGGACTGGCATCATTGGCAGAGCTTGAGACTAATGTCCACCAACAAGTAATATTACAAAAGTACACCTCTTTACTTGTTTCAATATATCTAATTACTTTGTATCATCATTAACCCGTTGCTTCCGAGATTCTGAAAATCCCATTGGTTTTCTCGAATTTTGTGTATACATACAGTGACATTGTGACTATTTCAGCCACCGTGTGTGACTTTGAGTCTGGACTGTGTAACTGGCAATACATTGGCAATGACATCATATTTAACCCGTAATGTGCCCCCATCCAGAACACCCAGCGCCACAGTGCTAATTCCCCCCTGCCACACCTATTCAGAGATTGTACAATACATGTGCAGATTTGCATGTAAATATGATGTAAAACATGACAATGGCAATTCAATAAATGTGTGATTACACCACAGTGGCAGTTCAACACATGGCATTGCACATTAGGATGCATTCGCCAATTACCTCTCTCCAGTTAATCCTCCCTTTTCCATTCCCTCCCTCATAGAAATTCCAGATTATTATAATTCTAATTCTTATTCTTTTTCTTCTTCTTCTTCTTCTCCCCCAGCTACTGTGTGTGACTTTGAGTCTGGACTATGTGGCTGGCAACAAGCTGCCAACGATGGGTTTAATTGGATGAGATATGATGGTTCCCAGGGAGATGATTTCACGGGACCAACAAGGGATCACACCAACAATAGCCCCACAGGTACATAATAATTACATTGATCATAATGACAATAATAATAATGATAATGGTGATATATTCATTCATCTTTATCATTATCACTATTATTATATTAATAGTAATGGTAATAATGATAATAGTAATGATAATAGTAATAGTAATAATATAGTACATGTCATGTAACTGGGATATAGCAATTTAATAAATGTAAAGTGTGACTGCAAAATTGCAAAATGAGCTAAGGCCACTTTTGTAATTTGGGCGAAAAATATGTTTCTTTGCCCAAGTCTGTACAAGCCTTTGTCCAAGTTTTTGCAAGCCTATGGAAAAGTAAAAGTAAAAACCAACGTCCATGTGTAAGTTGGCTTCACCTCAATCACATTGTATTCCTTCAGGTAACTACTACTATGTTGATGGCACTGACAGTACCAGGAACTCCCACGGCACCCTTGTTGGCCCTGAGTACAGCTTGGCTAGTTACACCTGTACTGCCTCTATTTGGATGTACTCCTATGGGGCGTCGTTTGGTAACCTGGTCTTCAAGCGGAAAGTCCTGACTGAGGAGAAAGCTATGGGGGTCATTAACAGTGACCAGGGAGTGACCAATGCATGGACACAACTACAGATCAACATTCCTTCCTGTCTCTCGGACTTTCAGGTAATGCAGACCCCTCTATCGTTTCAACTCTTGATGTACCATGCTCAACACCCCATTTTGCTACGTTAATTTGAACATGTATTTATGTTTTTGTTTATTTGTAATTTCCCTTTATTATTATTTATTTACTTATTTAATCAGTTAATTGTTGTATTCAATTGTTAAGCGCTGTCATACGTATTTGATCATATTAAGAACGCTATATACATGCTAATATTGTATTGTATTTTATTTTATTGTATTGAATTTGTTTATCGTCAATCAATTTTGTGGTAGAAAGACAAAAATACTGGAAAATCCTATTTTTGTATATGTGTCTTGAGTTTGTTTATTTGTGGAGAAACAAACATTCATTTACCAGTGTTGAATGAATCTTGTGCAGTGACAGAAATTGATCTCATACATAGCTACTCAACGGATTTGCCTGTCACAATGAGTACTGAATTTGATTTTTTCAAAAATATGTAATATTTGACCATGAAATGTAGATAGCTTGAATACTTGATTCTAGAGTCGTTTTACCCCAAAGTACAGCCTCCTGCCAATCCTGTTATTTCCCTGTTTCAGTGGTCTACTGCAGGCTACTGACAAATCGTATGTGACCTGTCACCACAAAACAATCAAGTAGCAATGGTAGTTTTCGCATAAATATGGTAAATAGAAAAGTTGAGGTGCCAGTTAATTCTGGGATTTCAATATTTTCTGAAAATTCTTCCACTAATCTTTCATGTGTCCTAATTTGAGGGCCAGAAGTGGTTCATAAGTAGGATTTTTCTTGAAATTAAAGTTGACCATGTTTTGGGGAAAGCTTGAAAGTTTTACAACTTGTTATCCAACACTAGAAAGCTACGTTTGTGCACTATGTATTGACAGTGACTGTAACAACCCAAACAAATTCACTATTCTCTTTGGAATGTGACTAGGTTTACTGTACCGTCTAAGGTACAGTTATCAAGGCTTCCTGTTTTGCATGAATGAGCACTATCTTTGCCGTCCTTTTTCTCTGCTTCCAAATCACAGCTTAGGTGATAGTCCAAACTTGTGAATGGGGTTCTAAGCAGGTTTGCTCCATTAAAGCTTAGAGTCTCTGCTTTAAGACTGTATGAATAACACAATTTATTTTTCAGACTTATGGTGTAATTTGTGGTTACAGGTCACATATTGCACTTTCACCAGAGGTTGCTCACAAAAGTAAACAAAATCATGAAAGATTATACGTATACACCTACTGCCTGGAGACTATACATTAGGTAACAAACTTTATCAGCAGAGATTCAGAAATTCATTCATCATTATTTCCATACAAACCTGTTTCTGTCCCAATGGGGTCGCTCTCCACACGGCCTGCTACGCACCCGCGTCCAGAAAAAGCGTCGTAAAGGGTCCATTTTCCAGCCTTCGTACGTCGTCGGCGTCTTTTGGAAAAAGGGTAGCTTTTTCAACTCAAATCGCTAGTAATCGCCGCTTAGGGTAGCCTTTTCTCACATGTCATGCCATTTAGGGTTACTAATTTGGTTTGTAGATTACGCCATTTAGGGGTGCAAAATTGAGTACATCTATTAACATCTCCAAAAGGAACGTTTTTTAATAAGGAAAATTATAAATGAATTATTGATTGAACTTTTTCGGGTTCTGCAATGAACAATAATGTTTTAGATGAGAAAGACAGTTGGGTAGGGAATTGAATAAGTTGATTTCACTGTGTACGCCACTTAGGGTATTAAATTAGTGGATTTCCAGTTCACGCCACTTAGGGTATCAGAATGAGTGGATTTAATGGGAGTCACACCGTTTAGGGTAGGTTTTCTCATGCGTTACGCCATTTAGGGTCACAAATATGGTAATGCAGGTTACGCTGTTTAGGGTGCATTTCTGAGGTTGTTGGACACGGGTGGGATACAGGCCGTCTGGAGAGCCAACCCCCCCCCCCCGGGGTTTCTGTCAGGTCTGCCATTAATGTAAACAGATTAGGGTAAATTGGTTGGGGTACTCTTTCTTCTTTGTCAATATATTTTACAGCTGTGTAACATGTATGTTTAATGTCTGTGTGAATTGTGTAAACAAGATTCTACACACTGCTTTGTGAACAAATAAATTCAAATTCAATTCAAATTTGAATCATTTTCAAGATCCTGATTGATGCTGAAAATCACCAGTCCACTCCCAGTCCTGGTGGGTTTGCTATCGATGACATCCGGTTTGACAACTGTGCCTACATTGAGGCCTCTGAACCCATCACCTGTCCTGATGGCATGCTGAAATGCAGTACGGAATACTGTTACCCAGCTGCCAATAAGTGTGACTTCACCACAGACTGCTGCACAGATGCTGCAGATGAAACCGATTGCTGTGAGTCTACGACATTCCACTCCTGACACCAGTATAATATGACTAGCTGTGTTTTATATTTATGTTAATTTAAAAAGATTTTCTTTTTCTGTAAACGGCAACCACGTCGTTTCCCAGCAGCTGTACTTGGTAGGTAATGACAGCTGTCTGCTGGGGTCCGCCCGCTAGTCATAAGGACCGCTCTTCATAAAAAAAATTATTCATAAGGACCGCTATTCATAATAAGACATAAGGGTCGCAGTTCATAAGGGTCATTATTCATAAGGACTGCTATTCATAAATAGACATGAGGGTCGTATATACATAATAAGTAAAGGCCGTTTCACTATTCAATAATACCAAGATCAGCAGGTCGTTATTATAAGGCCCTATTCATGAAGTGACAAAAGAGTCCGGGCGAGGCCTCGTTATACATAAATGATCAATATTCATAAGGGTCGATATTCATAATCGATTAAAAGTGGTCGCTATTCATAATAGGCAGAAGAAGGTCGGTATTTTATAAAGATCAATATTCGATTAAGGGTCGCTAGTCATATCGAGAAAAGGCTCGCTATTCATTAATCAAAGAAAGAGGGTCGTTATGTCATAATCGACAATGAAAGCAGCGCGTCGCCTATTTCATAATCAAGAAAAGGGTCGCTATTATTAATGAACCGAAGGCCGTTATGTCATATGCGAAAAAGAGGGTCGTTATTTCATAATGTATGCGCGAAGGGTTCGTTATTCATAATGGAAAAGAGGGTCGTTCATTCATATACATGTATGGGAAGGCGTCGTTTATTCATAATGGAAAAGAGGGTCGCTATTCATAAGATCGCAGTAAGAGGGTCGCTATTCATTACATGAATGGGAAGGGTTCGTTATTCATAATCATAAAAGAGGTCGCTATTCATAATTCAAATAAGAGTGTCGTATTCATAATCAAACGAGGAGGCGTCGCTATTCATATGTATGGGAAGGCGTCGTATATTCAATATATCATAAAGGGGTTCGCCTATTGCAGTATCGAGCAAGAGGGTCGTATATTCATAATGTATGCGGAAGGAATCGCTTATTCATAATCATAAAGGCAGGGTCGTATTCATAATGGGAGTAAAAGGGTCCGATATTCGATAATCAAAGAAAAGGTTCGCTATTCATATCAAGAAAAGGCTTCGCTATTCATAATCAAAGAAGACAGTCGTTCATTCAAAATCGAAAAAGAGCGGTTGCTATTCATAATGTATGGGAAGGGTTCGTCTATTCATAAATGGAAAAGAGGGTCGCTTATTCATAATGTATATGGAAGGGTCGTTATTCGATATGGAAAAAGAGGGTCGTCTATTTCATAATCGAGTAAGAGGTTCGCATTCATAATTGTATGGGAAGGTCGTATTATACCTTATAAAAGAGCGGTCGCTATTCATAATCAAAGAACAGGTACGGCTATTCATAATCAAAGAGAGGGTCGCTATTCATAATGTATGGAAGGGTCGTTATTATTCATAATCATAAAAAGGAGGAGTCGCTATGTCATAATACGAGCAAGGAGGGTCGCGTATCCATAATGTATGGAAGGATCGTCTATTCATAATCATAAAATAGGGTCGCTATCATAATTGAGTAAGAGGTCTGAATATTCATAATCAAAGAAAAGGTTCGCTATTCATAATCACAACCAGAAAGCGTCGCTATTCATAATCAAAGAGTCAGGCGCGTTATTCATAAGATGAAAAAAGAGGGCTTGCATTGCAAACATGTACTCATGCGGACAGAAAGACGGTCGTTTCATTCATAATGCGAAAGAAGCAGAGGAGTCGGTTATTCACTAATGCTATGGAAGGGTCGTTATTTCACTAATGGAAAAAGAGGGTCGACTATTGATAATTCGAGTAAGGAGGTCGCTATATAATGTATGCGAAGGGTCCTTATTCATATCATAAAAGAGGGTCGAATCATAATCAAGAAGAGGTTCCGGCTATTCATAAATTCAAAGAAGCACCGCCCGATGTCTTCTGTATTCATAATGTATATCCGAAGGGCTCGCTTCATTCATAATCATAAAAAGCAGGGTCGCCTATTCATAATCAAATAAAAGGTTCGCTATTCATAATCAAAAGAAGAGCGGTCGCTATTCATAATGAATGGAAGGGTCGTTGGATTCATAATCATAAAGAGGTCGCATATTCATAATCAAATAAGCAGCTGTTCTCGCTATTCATAATCAAAGAGGCAGGGTCGCCTATTCAATAATCCCTTATGAAGGGTCGTTATTCATAATCATAAAGGTGGTCATAACGACAAGAGGCACCGTCGCCCTATTCATAATGCTATGGGAAGGGTCTGTTCTCATAATCCATTAAAAGAGGGTCGCTATTCATAATGGAGTAAGAGAGGGATCGATATTCATAATCAAGAAAAGGTTCGCTATTTCATAATCAAAGAAAGGTTTCGCCTATCATAATCAAAGCAGAGAGGTCGTTATTCATAATCGAAAAAGACGGTCGCTATTCATAAGTTATGGAAGGTCGCTTATTCATAATGGAAAAAGAGGGGTCGTTAATTCATAATGTATGGAAGGCGTCGTTATTCATAATGAAAAACGAGTCGCTATTTCAAATCGGTAAGAGGGCGCGATTCATAATGATGGGAAGGGTCGTTATTCGATAATCAAAAAGAGGTCGCTATCATATCAAATAAGAGCGTTCGCTATCATAATCAAAGAACAGAGGTCGCTATTCATAATGTATGGGAAGGTCGTTATTTCATAATCATAAAGAGGGTCGCTTGTTCCTAAAACTGAAAAATAGGGTCGGAAGGATCATAATGGGACAAATGGGGTCGCTTCACTAAATCGAAGAAAATAGTAAGACAAATAATCACGTTGGTTAAAAAAAAGGCGGTGGATTGGGGACAAAAACTATCCACTTCCGCAGGCGATCTGGATGTAGCCTATTCTTTCCGAAGCCGAAGCTGCCAGGAAAGATAGCGTATACATTCGGGATCGCAGGCCAAGTATAGTTTGTCTCATTGCTGAACACAAAGTTGAATTTGCTTTTAATATTCCACATCAGGAAACTATTTTACTATAGAACAAAAAGGGATTGAAATTCTCCAAAAAAAAAAACAACATAATGGGCGCGAATATGGAATACGCGCCGCACCAACACCTGAGGTGCAGCATCACCAGGAGGGCGTCGACGATTCGGATGACCGCGCGCTTACGCGTGCGCTAGCGTACATGCATGTTGCGTATACGAGGCGCGCGAATACGCGCTGCCGAGATGGTGTTAGTACTTTTTGTTTCGCTGATCTCTTCAGTACACATAGTCCTAATGCGTCAATTATCAACATTTTGAGTACGCCGCGAAATAAAAGTGTCGTATACACTCGGGACTATCAACTTCTATCATATCGAGAGTAACGCATATCCTTTTCTTCTCGAGTGATCTGATGGGCAAAAACTACGGCTTTATCACCATGATCAACTCTTGGGCAAATCCAATATAGCAAGATTCTAGTATGTGGAATATTAAATTTCTATTAATAATGCGACAAAACAGGTCGGAAACCAACATGAAAACAAATTACGGTCTTTATTGTGGATCGAAGAAGACCATTCCCATACATTATCATGTAAATAGCCGACCCCTTACTCGATTCATTGAATAAGCGACCCTCTTCCCAATTTATTATTAGGAACTAGCGACCCTCTTCTTTGATTAATGAATAGCGGACACTCTTTTGTCGATCTATGAAAGACGACCGCTTCTTGATTAGTGAAATAGCCGAGCCCTCCTTTTTCGATTATGAATAACGACCTCTACTTTGATTCATGAATAGCCGACCACATCTTCTTTGATTATGACTAGCGAACCTTTTCTCTTGATTATGAATAGGCGACCCTCTTCTTTGATTATGCGACTAAGCGAACCTTTCTGTGATTAGAATAGGACCTTTCTTCTTTATGGATTATGAAAAGCGACCCTCTTTTTTCGGATTATGAGATTCACGACCCTCTTCCGCTTGATTTGAATAGCCGACCCTCTTCTTTGATTATGAACTAGCGACCCTTTCTTTTGATTATGAATGCGACTTACTTACTCGATTATGAATAGCGATCCTCTTTATGATTATGAATAACGACCCTTCCCATACATTACATGATAGTTTGATCCTCTTCATCTTTTATGATAGCAGACCCTTCTTTTATGATTATGAATAAACGAGTTTCCCATACATTAGAATAGGACCCTCTTCCTCTTATGAATTATGAATTAGCGACCCTCATTTTCGATTATGAATAACGACCCTCATCTTTGATTATGAATAGCGACCCTTCTTTTATGATTATGAATACGATCCCCTTCTGCACATTATGAATAGCGACCCTATTTCTATTGATTAATGAATATCGACCCTCATTACTCGATTCAATGAAATACGACCCTCTTGTTATGATTATGAATTAACGCACCCTTCCCATACATTTATGAAATAGTGACCCTCTTTCCTCTTTTATGAAATAGCGACCCTTCTTTTATGATTTATAGAATACGACCCTGCCCATGACATTATGAATAGGCGACCCTTTCTTCGATTGGAGTGAATAGCGACCCTACTTTGATATGAATAACGACCCTCTTTTATGATTATGAATAACGACTCCTTCCCAATACCATTATGAATAGCAAAACCTTCTTCTTGATTCATGAATAGCGACCCCTCTCATTTAATTAGTGACTAGCGACCCTCTTTTATGATTATGAATAACGACCCTCCCAATACCATTATGAATAGCACCCTCTTTTTCAGATTAGAATAACACCCTCTTTTAACGACATATGAGTATATACACGACCCTTCCCATACAATTTCATGAAATAGCGCCCTCTTTACTCGATTATAATAGCCAACCCCTTCTCGTTCCATTATGAATAACGACACTCTTCTTGATTATACGAATAGCGACCCTCTTTATGATTATGAATTAACGACCCTTCCCATACATTATGAATAGCGAACCTCATTCTTTGATTATGAATAGCGACCTCTTATTTGATTATGCGAAATAGGACCCTCTTCTTTTGATTTATGAATAGCGCACCCGTTCCCATACATTTATGAATAGCGACCTGCTTACTCGATTATGAATAACGACCCTCTTTTATGATTATGAATAACGACCCTTCACCATAGCATTATGGAATGAGCCGACCCTTTCTTTGATTATGAATAGCGTACCTCTTTCTTCGATTATGAATAACCGAACCTATGGATATTGACCTTTGTGAATACTATACCCTCTTTTTCTATTATGAATAGCCGACAATCTTCTTGATTTATGAGTAGTGACCCATTATGATAAACAACCACCAATTTCGTCGGGTATATGATACGCGACCCTGATGGACTTATCTATGTATGTGACCCTTATGAGCTTATTATGAATAGCAGAGCTTCCTTATATTTATGACCCTTTTCTTCGATTGATGAATAGCGACCCGTCTCTTTGCTATTATTTATGGAATGGCAATCCCATGAATAATGGTCACTTATAAGTTTAATGAATAATGACCCTATTTTCCCTTATGAATAGCGACCCTTCGACGATATAGGAAATTACACGTTAATATGAATAACGCCCTTAATGGAAAATGAGTCCTTCGTTATTGAATAGTGGTCCTTGATGACTAGCGACATTATCCCTGTTCTGCTAGGGTCTGACACAAACAGACTGATGCACACACACACACACAAATACATGTTTTCTGCCATCAATCGGGACGTAAATTTTTAATTGATACAGACATGCAAATGAGGACGTTTTGTGTGTGAGTAATTCATACACAGTCAAATGCGCGGACACATTCGTTTTCCAACCCGGGGACACCCCATGCTGCTATAAAATTTTATGTGTTGATTTTTAACAGCGCAACGAGGTGTTTTTTGATGCACAAGTAAAAAAAAAAATATATATGTCATATAATCATACCCTCAAATAGACCGGCTTTTACAAATTTGCAATCGTTTTGCACTAGGTTATTGAACCAATGGGACCAATCCTCGAAGTTCAGACATGTCAGCTGTCTGACTAGTGGAGTGTTAGAGTTTAGACCGCCACCACACACACACAACACACACACACGCACCCAAAAACCACTCAGACATACACACACACACAACACACACACACACACCACACAACACACACACACACACACACATGCACACACACACACACACACACACACACACATATACACACACTTACAAGCACACAAGTCACCAGTCATAAACACAAATCTTGGTATTGAGCTTTGCTGTAAAAAAAAAAATATTACTATTATTACATTGAAATGAAACTAAGAGATTGTCTGTGATAAATTTTCATTTTATCATATACAGATTGTTTTCAAGCAAAATTATATTTCTTTAAATATAAAATAAAGCAAATAAAGGTTTTTGTGAATAAAATCTCCTACATACTTGTATATTGAGTGTAGTCGCTAGACTTTCTTTGCACAATTATTGAATATCCCTTCATATTATGGCACCAATTGGTCTATGAAGACCACCTGCTCATGAAGACCACTTGTCGTTTCCCTTAAGTGGTCAGGTTTGACTGTACTTCTAATTTCTACTACACTATAATACACTGGGAAAATCCTCAAATGTATTAATCCTTTTCTTCACAATCCAACAGCTGACTACAACCGCTGTAATTTTGAGACCGATAAATGTGATTGGATGGAAGTTTCCTCTGATGATTTTGATTGGAACAGAATGCTCGCTGCTGATGGCACATCCTTGACATATGATCACACTTCAGATTCATCAAATGGTAAGATTGGTATCCTCTGTCCAATGCAGTGCTGCCCTCCATTGGTTCAAGGAAACTAGTGACTAAAGTGTCATTTCTCATGAATGAGCAATTCTCCCTATCGCACATAGCTCTCCGAATCTGAACGTATGTGGCGCTCTAATTTTCCCATTATTCATGAGAAATAAACTTCTGGTTTAAGCAAGCATGATACACATTTAATGCTAAAATACTCATGGATCGTGACAAAATCTTTCTTATAATCTTGCGAATAATATTTTTTTTTCAAGTCATTCGTTCATATGACAACCCTTCCATTTAGGCCGTGAATGGAGCCACCGGCAGTCCTCACACACCGGTGTTCGCGTTCCGACTCGGTGTGTGCATTCCTTAACACTTGAAGTGCTATCGGCGAACCTGTTCGCCCAGGGTTGATTTCACTCAGGTACTATCGGCGAACCTGTTCGCCGAGAAGACAATCGGATCCATATCTTTTAATTTGAATGACAAATGTCACTGAAGTTCCTATCAATGACATTTATCGTAAAATGAATACACAATGAACCAAATAAATGAGTTAAAATGTATTGTCTTGATAGCATTTGCGATTTTACAGAAAATCGTACAATTTGGAAAGGTTATACACATTAGTGCGAAACAGTCCAGTCCCTGGTTAACACACCTGGATTTTTAGCCCAGCACCCAAAGTGTTGATTACGGGGTAAACATTCACAGCTTTCCAGGCAAGAGTTTTAAGTTCATTCCTTCATTTACTGGTCGTAGAAACATTTCTTTTACTAAGAAAGTTCTGTAATTGCAACTCAGACATTCTCCAAAATTGTTCATCAGGTCAATCCATGTTTGTTTGGGTATAAGATATTGATATTACGAATTTGACGCGGTTCAAAATGACACGTTTTGTGCATTTGACTGTACAATTTACCGGAACCGGAAGAACACATCCCAAGAGTGATCGATCAGAAAGGTTTTGTCACCATTCATTGAAATGTTCCTTAACCATTACCTCTTAGATTCTGTAATAGTCATTGAGCTAATGCATGGCAAATCTGATTCCTGTAGCCAACCGTTTAAAGACACAATTTGCATTGCCGAGCTTCAATTCAAGAAACTTGTCAAACTATTGGACAAATGAAAATTATACTGCCACTTGCAACATATGCCTAGATAAACATCACAAGTGACTTATTCCTCCTGTGGAGTATAGAATAGCATGGTCGGTGGATCTATAACACAGTAGTCTAGTGGAGGAAAAGGTCAAACTAAGTTCTCATAGATTTTCACTCTTTTAAGCACTAAATGATCATTATGAAATGCATTTTTCTTCATGGCTTCATTTTTAGACCTTGGTTATACACATGGAACATAGAGGAACATGTTGCTCACATTTTTTAAACTTTGGTCATTGTTGAATTTTCCCTTTTTCATGTCTTGTTTTTTCCACCAGGTTATTACATGGCCATGGATCCTAACAATCAGGCTCAGAATGGAGACAAAGCCCAGCTTGCCAGCATCCAGTTTAATGCCAACCTTGAGGCTTGCCAAGTAAGAACACCTCGCTACAATCTGTCCTTTTATCGTTACTACATGCACTCTGAAACAAAGGAGGTGGAAAAGGAAATCAACCGTTAGTACCACAAAACCATGTTTCAATGACAGAAAACTACCAAATTTTGATGAAAATATGATTGTTTTGGGTAAATATTTCCAAATGTAAGAGGTAGATGCCTGTCGTGAGTTACATTCAGAGTGTCTACCTCAAAGGTCGTAGCCCCAAAATCTATGTGACTGGTTTCTGTTTGATTACCTTTAATTTTCAACAGATTTCTGTCCGTCCGTCCGTCCATGGTCCGTAACACTGTTTTTCATTTGATAAATTTTGCAATGATTGACAGATTTTCATGCCATGTGGTGTGGAGGTACATGATATCAAAATATAGCCCATGTTCAATTTCAGAGTGTGTAACTCAAAGGTCAAAGGTCATTGCTCACTGAATATGAAAATTGCTATTTAAAGATCACACTTTTACATATCCAAAAATATGGTTTCCTTTTCATAACTTAAGTAACGTTAGACAGATTTTCATGACATTGGGTATGAAGGCACATAGTATTACAATACAGCCTAAGTATAATTTTAGATTATGTAGGCCAAGAGGCAAAGTTCACAGTTCATTAGTGACCTCTAGGATTTCCAGCTGCTATTTCTCCACTAATTTTGTGTTTTAAGACATGAGATCTAATTGTGTGGGATTCCTTTTTCTTGAGATAGTCATTGACTTGCACTTTGATGGCTCAAATTTCACTTTCCATTGGTTTGATCAAGTTTTCATCCTGTCAAGATCCCTATTTAGGCTAGCGACTTTGGCACTTGGGTTGGCTTCGTCATCTGATCCACCACTTCTTCCAAACCCTACATCTCCATCAAATCTTCAGACTTCTCCCTATCCACCAGCTTCACACCACACAATGCACTCACCATTAATTTTACCATCCTCTCTCAGTCCTTCTCTGAAGCCCCATCTCAGTTTCTTTCAAACACCAAGTCTCACTCACATATTGTAATATTTTGATCTGCATTTTTATTCATCCTAGATGCGTTTCTACTATTACCTGAGTAACACAGATGCCGGTACAATCCGCATTGGTATCAAGCCCATCTCTGGAGATGATATAACAATGATATGGTCTGCTCCCAATAGTCCCAAGTTTATGTGGACGAAGGTGTCTGTGGCACTGGCCAGTAATAAACCCTTCCAAGTGAGTAGTCTAACCTTAACCCGAACACTTCTAAGTGAGTAACTCTAACCCTAACCCTTCCAAGTGAGTAATCTATCCCTAACCCTTTCAAGTTAATAACCCGATCCTTACCCTTCCAAGTGAGCAACCCAATCCTTACCCTTCCAAGTGAGCAACCCAATCCTTACCCTTCCAAGTGAGTAACCTAGCCCTTACCCTTCCAAGTGAGCAACCCAATCCTTACCCTTCCAAGTGAGCAACCTAGCCCTTACCCTTCCAAGTGAGCAACCCAATCCCTACCCTTCCAAATGAGCAACCCAATCCTTACCCTTCCAAGTGAGTAACCTAACCCTTACCCTTCCAAGTGAGCAACCCAATCCTTACCCTTCCAAGTGAGTAACCTAGCCCTTACCCTTCCAAGTGAGTAACCTAG
>JZLH01S0615131.1:7978-20640 GCA_001188425.1 Eucidaris tribuloides
TTTAAAGGCAGTGGATCACATTTGCAAACATCCCACAGACCAGGAAAAGATAGCCCATGCCCTCAGGCTATTGATGAAAGGCATGTCTGTGAAATTTGGGGGTCAGTAATTACCTAGAATTTGAATAATGCGAAAGAAAAACAATAGTGTACGTTCTATGGAAGGAATTTTTTCCTCGCGAGAAAAAAAAATCAAATCTGAGTCTAACGGTCACTATAATTCCACTAAAACTGAGTTTCTAGCTCCTATACTTCGCTAAAGGTTCCCAGATGGCATTTTCTTTTAAATGCCATTGTATTTACACAATGTTAATCTTTAGGCATGCAAAAGAGATCCTCTGCCTTTAAGCCTCCTGATTATCTACTTTCAGAAGAATATTTTTGTTACATGACAATTCTGCCCTACCTTGGTCGGAAGGAAGCAAGTGATTAAAGTGCCATTTCTTATAAATGAGCAATTTGTGTCCGTCATTTACATTGTCATCGATGTAAATTCACATGCAGTTTTCCTTCAAATTTTGTCTAAAGGTATACGGTTATACGTGCAGCAAATTGCTCTAATTTGAGGTATTTGTCACTTGCTTTCTTTTAATTGTCAAAGTAGGGTAGTATCAAGCAATTCATTTTGTTGTGGGTCTGCGTCTGTGTATGTGTTCGCTGTGACTGTGTTGTGTGTGTGGGGAATCGTTGTTTGTGGTGGTGATGTGTGGTATGGTTGTTTGTGGTGGTGTGGGTGTGTGTGTAGGTGTGTGGGAGTTGTGCAGGAGCGTAACATTCGTGGTGTATGTTACGTAAGGTGGGCGTTTTCGCGACTTTGGGCCGTACCCCAGAATGAAACATGTAAAACTGTTTAAAACACACAGTGGCGTGCTAAGTGAACCGTGCTAATTTTTATTTTCATTACTCCCATATGATTGTGTTAGTCTCTCTGTTGTGTTGTGTGTTTTATTGTATGTTGCCGGCGAGCAGGAGGTCATTGTGGTGTATGTTTGAGTATGGTACATTGTGGACGTATTTGGCATTGTGGGGCGTATAAAATCATACACTCATATGTGTTTTTATACCCTATTATGGAACATCCACATGCACATACAGGAACACCCCAAGTAGCTCTGTCCGATAGTGTGCATGAGTGAGTGTGTGGTGTGTGTGTGTGTGGTGGTGTGTGTGTGTGTGTTGTGTGTGTGTGTGTCGTGTGTGTTTATGTGTGTGAGTGTGCCACTGTGTGTGTGTGTATATGTGTGTGTGTACGTCGCACGCGGCGGTGTATTCTTTATGAAAGAGAACAACTTATAAACGGCAAATTTGTAACACCACACATTTTATACAAATATTTTATTATATAAATAACAGTACAAAACAAGAAGTTTAGTCATTCACAAATTATTTTTAGTAATCCCACACAAACAATACCATTACTCATACATTTGATAGTTACCAGTATTAGGATTTCATATATTTCTCCTTAACGGAGGTCTTTTTGCTATTTCTCCATAAGCAACTTACATAATGGATATAATACCGTCACGTAGTACATCATCACTTTATTATTATCAAACACATTATCTTCAGCTGAGAAGGACCTTAAGTCTAATGCCTTCAGAAGGTCATAAACAATATATAATGTATATGCCATTAGCGCCTTTTTCCTTCTCAAGGGTATACAGTTCCTATTCTAATTACAAACCAAAGATATCTGACTAGATAATTGACCTATAACCCCTTCACACAGAAGGTGAAGCGTATTGGCTAACTAAGCCTTTTCGCCAGCTCTGAAACACCTCCGGAGGTGTTTCAGAGCGGGCTCATTTGTACTCCTTTTCGCTGGTTTAAACCATTCAAACAGAAAGTGGAGGGGTAGCAGAGGCAGTTCAGAGACAGCGAATTGGATACCATCTACATTGCAGGTCCAGCACGGTCATTTTTGATAATCTATGTTGCAATGGTTTGTGTTTTGTGTTTTAAACTTCAGGAAATGTAGTATGCCTGAAATTCTAGGTGGTGCATTAAATGAAATGTTAAGAACATTATTACTATGAACATACAACATACAACAATCCAAATACATGTTATGACAAAAGATAAATACTTAACACTACAGAATACATTTAAGGCCTTGAAAAAAATGTTATGTTGCCCTCAAGCGACCGACCGCAAAATGTGGTAAACAGGGTTGCAATTTTTTTTTCATGCATACCAAAAATAAACAAACTCACCATTTTCGGGAAACAATGTCAGATTTGAGCGATGAATTTACCAAAATTCCTATTCAATGGCTTAAAACAGCACTTTTAAATGCATTTAACCCATTTGAAAGACCCATAAAAAATATCAAGGAACTCAACTATCTCACAGTTTCGTCCTACATATACTTTCACAGTACAGTATGCACATGTGTAGTGGTTACCTCCAGGTTTTGCTGTCGTAAAAAAAAAATCATAAAAATTGACCGACCGACCCAATTTTCAAAATTCCCCACTTGAGGGCAACATAATTTTTTTTTAGGCCTAAACACAAAGCTCATAATACTGTCAAATGGTTATAAATAAATAAATAATATATTTTTTGCCTTTTCAATACTATCAGTGATACTCAACTGTTTTTGTTCCAGCCGGAAACAAGAATAACAGATTGTGTAGAACTTAGATCAGCATTTGATGACAACATATAGCAATGATAAGATAATATGGAATTAAAGATTGGGTTCACGATTTGCACACCCCAAAAACTTCTGGTAAAACTAAGCATACCCTTTTTTCCTGATTTTTGTTATTTGGATACCCTCTTCACTGAACACACGCACATCACCCATTCTTGAAAAACAATAATTTTTACAAGTTTTTCCACACACGAATGCCGTAGGGGAAAAAATACTTGTCTTCTTTACGTTGATTCTTTTGAAATAAAGAGGCCCTCGTGAACAGTTCACTAAACACAACAAAAAAAGTAACTACCCCCTTTTTCAAACTACCATAACTTTCTAACGAAATAGGTTTTAGCAAAATAATTCGACAGGAGTATTCCTACACGCATTGACTAACTTATGTTTGAAAATGTGATTGATTCGTCAAGCCATGCATGTGTGAGCATGCATTCAAGGCAAAAATGTCACTTTTCAAAAGTCACAAGGGTCATTTTGGGGAATTTGTGAAGCAGGATTTTGACAAATTTTGTTTCTGGTGAATGATTGAGCGCTATTTATGTTTATCATCTATCGTTTGACCAGCTTACACCTCCCCTGGCACTTGTCACATATTTTACGATCAAAATTTTCATCCTTCCTCAATTAGCTCAAGATAAAAATTTCCACATATCTCAATTTTGAAATTGTAAAATCCATTAAGTTTATTGAAGAAATTAAAATCCGGTATTTTTTAGCAAAACGTATCTGTATATGTTGCACGAACATAAGAGGTTGTAACCATGTCAAGGATGAATGAGCACACTTTATGAACAAAGCAAAAAATGCCATTATTTACCATTATTTTGGCATAAGAGATGACTCCTGTGACTTTTGAAAAGTGACATTTTGCCTTTAATGCATGCTCACTCATGCATGGCTTGATGGATCATTCACATTTTCACACAGGTGTTAGTCAATGCGTGTAGGAATACTCCTGCCGACTCATTTTGCAGAAATTCATTTCGTTAAAAAGTTACGGTTGTTTGAAAAAGGGGGTAGTTACTTTTTGTTGTTGTGTTTATATGCAATTTTCAGATTTTACAGTGGCTAATTTGGATGGTCAGGGGGCAAATCGCCCTTAGCACTGTGTATTTTTTCAAGCTGGTGTACACCTTGTAATGACAGACACATGTACAGACGGACAGACTGAATGCCAGACAGACAATCCCTCAAAAGAATGCCTCAACAAATCCATAAATGGGCAATTCTGCGAAAAATGTTACCCGAGCTCAAAATCATGAAATCTGTAATAATTCCAAAAATATATGTGCTACAGTAATAAATTTAGTATCATACAATAGAACTCATCAAACTCTTTAATTTGAGTGGTATTTGAATACATTTGAAGTATATTTAGACATACTTTTCTTCAGAAAACCCATCTTCTTGCAAAATTTTATCTTTTTTGAAAAATGCACAATCTTTGAGTCTCATTATTTCACATTCAACATCACTTCAGAATTAATTTATATTAGTTTATAGTTAAGAAGAAAGGACCAAAAAATGACTTCTATTAGCTTTACATTAGTTATCAAATGTTTTTAAGTACAATTAAATATAAGGACCTAAAAATGTGGTCCGAGGTGTAATGTCCGTAACATTAAAAATGTAATGTCCGTAATGCAACATTTATGGTCCTGTATGGGATATACTGAATCTGTTGTATGTAATTATCATCCTACAACTTAAACAGGTCCTCAGTACCCATTTCAGAAGATAATTGGCTTCACTCCACGTGCTTAAACTCACAAAATATTTGTCAAATGCGTTGGTAGGTGAAAAGTCATGTCCAAACAATGTAATGTCCGTAACGACAAGCATTATGTGTGATAACTACCAAATTATAAATAGAAACAAATTAATTCAAATTTAAACTGTTAACACTTCAGGGTGTCCTGTGTGAGATTACCACAAATAGGTTAAAAATGATAATGATGGTTTCTAGAAATAAGCACCCAAAATTGCAAAAAAAAAATGTCTGAATGTAATGTCCGTAACGCTGATACTGCTCAAATATCACAGTCAAAGAACCTTTTGTTTTTCCTTACCTACATAATTATGAAGTATCTCACTGACAATTTTAATTCCCCCCCCCCGAAAAAAATAATAATAATAATTGCAGTTAGGCTGAAAAATATGCAAGATAGGACTTTTTTATTGTCAAATATAATTGGTAAGTTTAGTTGGCATATGACATCGTTAGCACACATTTTGCTCCAAATTATCAGATTTGGTAAGACACCCATTCACAACTTAACAAATTTGTGTGACACCCCTAAATATTTGTGATTAGTTGAGTGGACTTCTGAGCATTTTAAAACTGACACTTTCAATCCTGTAAATTTACACTTTCATGATATCCTTACAACGTATGATGCATCTTTATACAGTATATGTTTCATTAGTCATTTTGGTCCCAAATACACAAAGAAATTTAGTCCCTCACAAATATTTACAATTGTGTCTCATAATATACACAATATACCCCGTTATCCAAAATAAATATTGACTTATAATACATGAGTAATTAGGAAATGGAAGCACACATAATTTGAACAAAAGAATTGAAAAATATATTTTTTTTCTCCTTTAAATACAATAGCAGTGAAACTAGCACACAAAAAGTTCATTCAGCCTTACCATGTGACACAATTGTGTACATTATATAACGTATAAGCATTTCAGTGATGTTAGTAGTAGGTAAAATATCAGGAGTATGAAGACACAGTAGTCATAGCTGTAGGTCTTAACTTGTCAAACAGTCAAAGAAATTAGAGTAGTTGCTGAAGTAGCAGTATGGTAGTTATATTGGTTGTTGCAGTAGTTGTGGCAGTTGTAGTAGTCACAGAAGTCACAGTGCTTGCATTAGTTGCAACAGCTGTCTTGGTCATTGAAGTCGCAAAAGTTGCAGTGGTATGTACTTGGTATTGTAGTTGCTAAAGCAGCAGCAGTTACAGAAGTAGCCTTTTGACATGGCCCTCCCGCTATTATGGGCGAGCAAAGCGAGCCAGCCGAGTGCGGCAGCGCGAGGGCCTTTTGAGATCTGCTTGGCATCTGAAAAGCAATTATTAATCATGACCACAGGAATGACCGATCTCTGTTCGAATCAACCAATGAAATTGCGCGCTACGATCCCCTGTATTGGCCTTGTCAACTATTCGGTGGGTTGAAAGAAATTCTTCAGTGTTGGTTACTACAATACATATACCATCAAACACCAAATTAGTACATGTTCATTGTTTGAACAGAGTATTTGAAGCATTTTTCTTTAAATTTTGTTTCGTAAGGTTCAATTTGTGAATCATTTCACCTAATGAGATAGTGAATGCTTCCAGATCGTTTTGTGTTACAGCAACATTCTGTACGAACATGGTCCTATTAAGATTGCATATTCAACGTAGGATCAAGTAGACAGACACGCTGATTGGTTGATTTTTGCTACCCAAAATAGGGTAGCAAAATTCGGTAATTCAAAGGTCTAACATAAGAATTGGAATCAGATCTCAAAAGGCCCTCGCGCTCCGCGCTCGGCTGGGCTCGCTTCCCTCACCCGTAATACAGCGAGAGGGCCTTGTCAAAAGGCTGTTACAGAAGTGGCAGGAGTTGCAACAATCATTTGGTCGTGCAAAACACAATAGATGCAGTCTGTAGTTGTAGAGAGCGCAGCAACAATCATACCAGTTGTAGAAATCAATGAGGTTTTGGTTATCATGTAAGTTGTAGTTGTCATACTGGTTGCAGAATTGACAGTTTCAGTGGTTGCAGTATTTGTGGAAATTTTAGTAATTGCATTAGTCATAGAAGTTGCTGTAGTAACCAGAATCTTACAAGTTCTACAGGTCATAGTACTGTTAGCCTCTGCCATTGTTTTAAGTAGTTTTACATTAGTACAGTAGTAGTACAGTAGTAGGTATAATAGTAGTAGTACAGCAGTAATACAGTAGTACAGTTCGGCCTCGGTTATACGGCCATCGGTTATCCGGCTCTCTCCATTATCCGGACAATGGACTTATCAGTCATTGCCTGTAATTGATGCACCTTTATCACAAGTGTACACAGAACCAGCTGGGTATTTGGGGAAAAGTAAATAAAGTAACACATGTGTGTGGTCTGTTTCAATTTGCACATGGTGTGTGGGTTGTAATACTACAACATAGGACATGTATTAACTCCCCCCATACTGTGTTTGTACATTATCTCTCTTATCCGGCCATATCACTTATCCGGATGACTGCTGGTCCCAACAGCGCCGGTTAATCGAGGCCAAACTGTAGTACAATAGCAGGTGTAGTAGTAGTAGTATAGTAGTAGGTATAGTAGTACGGTAGTATAGTAGTAGTACAGTAGCAGTACAATTACCACAGGTTCCATGACATTGGCTCTGGTGCTAATTGCTCTGATGACAATTGCCTACACTAACCCTAACCTTAATCCTAACCTAACCACTAAACCCTAATCCTAACCCAACCACTAAACCCTAACCAAACCCTTAACCCTAACCCTAACCACTAAACCCTACCCCTGACCAACCACTAGACCCTAATCCAACCACTAACCCCTAACACTAATCCAACCACTAACCCTAACCCAGCACTAACCCTAATCGAACCCCCAACACCTAACCCAACCCTAACCCTAACCGAAACATTAACCTCTAACCCTAATCCAACTGTAACCGTAACTCAATCCCTAACCCCAACCCTAATCCTAACCCAACCACTAAACCCTAACCCAACCACTAACACCTAACACCAACCCTAATCCTAATCCAACTGTAACTGTAACAACCCCTAACCCTTACCCTCACCCAACTTTTAAACCTTAATCCTAACTAACCCTTGACTGTTTGTTTTCTGAGTTTTTGTCACCGTAGCAATTATCACCAGAGCAAATGTCACATTACATTATTACAACATCATCAATAACAATTACCATTATATACACTCATCCAAATCTTTGGGTTGTCCACATATTCAACTAATTTTCTGTGATTGCATAATGAAAGTTAATCATTCATCTACATGTACATCCAATAAGACTTACATTTGATGTTAAGTAATATATGCTAACAAAAAATAGAAATACTAGAATGAAGATTCTTACATGCTGGTGTACACATTAATTAAGAAATTAACCTTGCTTTCGGCACAAATCCTGGAAGGCATGCACAAGTCCAATTTTAGGGCATGACGGACAGACCGATGACACACAGAAATATGACAAACATTAGCCAGTTCTTCCTCCTGAGTTCTCGTAAATCTACAAACATGAAAAATGAAAAGGAAACAGTGGGATAGTCAAGCTCGTAATATAGAGAAAGTTAAAGATTCATTTCTGAAACAAATTTTTGGCAGATTTTCATAAAATACAAGAAAACAGTTATGATCTGGTGCCACATTCCCTGAGGCTGGAGGCCATAGAAACGTCCCGTTTTTCATAAGAATAAGCAGATTTTATCTTTTTAAGTGTAGATCTATATGAACGTTGTAGTGTAATCTCATTGGTAAAGTTACGATGAAAACGGAATTCATATTTCAGAAACTTTAGTCTACTCGCCAATTTGTGCTTTCTTGTCCCTTGCCGACTGTCAACCATTTTTGTTGTCTGCACGCATGTGCGCAGCTGTGATAATGTCGTCACAGAATACGGGAAATATTCAGGGATGGAGTTAGTGCACGCGCACAAATGTTAAGCAACAATGCCAATGACCCCATTCAAGGAATACAAGAAATATTAAGTGGGTGCTCTGTATTTTGTGACTGAATACACAACTAATATGGGATTTTATCAAAGACATGTTTGACCAATGAGATTACAAAATTTGTGATCACTTTGCATAGTTAAACATGATGTTGCTAGATAAAATCACATAGTAATACAAGACAGACATAAAACAAAGAAACTCATTTTAGAACAGAACAGGAATAAAGTTTGTGTCTCGATTTGGACATCCCCCCCCCAAAAAAAAAACTCATCATGTAAATAAGCTTTATTCATGCACTTTGAGTGTTGAAAATACGAGAGACAAGGACAATGCAAACGATAGCATTTCTTTGCAGAAATCAAACTTAGGCTTCATTTTGATACCATATACCTTCATATCAAATTTCATTAAAATCCATCGTACATAAGTAAAGTTATCAAACGGAAACCAGTTATATATTTATTTTTGCATTTAATAAGTTTGCCCTTTATTCTACAAACTCCAAAATCGAACTCAGGCTGTAGTTTGATATCACGTACCTTCATACCAAATCTCATAAAAATCCAGCAAATATTACTATGCTATCAAATGGAAACAAGTTCTACGAATGGAAACAAGTGTTATGAATGGACGGTGGTGTTACTATATCCCCCTCCGTCTACATCAGCAATGGGATACAAATCTCATCATGTCGGAAATTTGGGGGAGGGCAACTGTCCCCCACCCCCACCCGCCTGTTACCCTTGCTTACAAATATTAACTAATCACAGGGGATGTAGTCGAGGCCGGATTTTGCCGGCCTTGGCCTTGACCTCGGAACGGCCGGCCTCGACTACTTCCCTGCTAATCACCTATTCAACTAACATGACTCCTTTACGCGGACCCCCCCCCCCTTTTCAAACTTTCTTGATGAGGTTATAACAAATCCTAAATACATAGCAGTAAAAACAGATCAAGAACAGTGACTTAAGTATACTCTTACAAACAATTTACCTCCACACAAGAATGGCCCAAGCTGTGGACAATCCTCAGAGGGGCAACTCCGCGACTGCGTCGCTATTTTTTCGGTACGCTGGTGTTCCCATCACGATGTCTCCAGTGAAGCCTTTGTTTGAGTGGCCGTACGACCCTGTGGATTCAAAGAGTCGAGGCGAAAATTTAGATCAAGAGGAAACTTAGTACAAATATATACCATATATTGTCGCCATTCATCCGAACCGTCGTATCGATATACGACAGTTTGATTGACCGTGCCTCGAGTGAACGCGTTCAAACCAATCTGTCGTATCCATCTTTCATAATACATGTAACATACGACAGTTCGGTTTGAACCGATACAACGGTTTGGATGAGCGCCGACGATATGTGACCACGCAGCTCCAAACCAACAAAAAGTCACAGATTATGATTCTCTGAAATAGACCAAAATGTGTCATTTGGGTTGACCAAATTAAATGTTTGAAGTTTGTCTTATCTGAAAGAGTACTCTTTTCTCTATCTTTTGTCAAAACTTGGTGGCCAAAGCCGAGATATTAGCAGTTTTTCTGGACCACGCTTTTTTTTGGACAGGCACTTCTGCATGGCACACCAGATTGGACCTGATCTTTAAAAAAATTTTCTCCTTTTTCTGGGAAATTACACCTCCTAACTCTGTCCTTTTTCAATCACTTTTCGAATGGGTTAGAATGGCCCAATTCTTACAAGTTATATATCATTTTAAAGCTCAGAGCTCACTCTTAAAATCTATCATTTTGGCCTACTTTTTATGGGTTTTCAGCTGGGTAGTCACATATGTTTTTCAAAATGGCTTGTTGTATGCACATCAAAGATACAATACCTGACGGCCCAGAAAAACATTGGAATGGTACATTTGATGATTATTTTCCGAAATAAAAGGTCATAATATAGTTCATCTCACAGACTATACTTATGCGAGTAGAATGACATCAAGATCATCTATTCATTTTACGGCCGTTAGTGTTGCACGACTCCAGGATTTCTGGGAGTCGACTAGTTGCCGATCAAAAGTCGCAACTCTGACTATTTGCCGACTCTCAGCATTCAGTTCTGTCGGCATATTGTTCAATAGGTAAAAGGAAGCACACTACAGCCTATACAATGACTGTTTTGTGTCCTCCACCAATGATTTCAGTAAATTCAATTTCAACTGTGATGACGATCATTCAAGGAATGACTTTCTGCCATAGTCCCACACATTCTCATCAATGTTTTTGACTGGTTAATATGGCATACATATATGATTACATGGGAGTCGATTCTTGCGTTTCTAAAGTCGACGATAGTCACGACTCCGACTTTTGGCGACTTAGTCGTGCAACACTAACGGCCGTTTTTTTTGTGTGAACCAATGTAAATATGGTCTGCGTGCACTAGTTTATGTGTAATTTCTATGGGACATCATTGGTACGACCCATCGTTACCTCTTCTTCGTTAGAAAAGGTGAACTGCACTGCTTTGTAAAACTGGCTATAAAATAAAAACTGGTAAACAAAAATTGAGGACCTAAATGATAAATTGTTCTGAAATGAAAAGAAAAACTAGAAAGTTTCTTATTGAATGAAAATGATAATGAAGGAAAATATCACCATGTTAACGTTCTGTTTTTTTGCAGCAGAAAGGCAGTTTTCCTACATACTTGTGATCCATCACCGCTATTTTTTTGAAAGCACTTTAGCTTGACGGAATGGGTGTTACAGCTCAACTGTCAAACATTTAATCTGTTCTGTTCGGAGACCAAACATCAAAATCTGTTGGAAACCATTCTGACAATTTGAGGACAGAGAGAAAGTTGATTTTGCGTATGCCCAGACAGATTTATTTTGGCTTAAAGATTGTGTCATTCATTTGCACGTCAAAAAACACCTAAATGAATGAAATCAGCTGAAATCAAATCCAATGTGAAGATTAATATTAATAAACACCTCTCATAGAGACTTGGGGTAAAATATTGAGTTTTGGTGAAAATCTGGATGGCTAAACTTCATCCTTTTTCAAATTACTCAGAAGCAATTTCAAAAAATCTGCGACGTCAAACGTGCACGTGCCGTTCCAAAATTGTCCGATCAGCCGTTAGCCAAAGGTCGTGCGGAGGTTAGCCGTTTAACCAATCACTGCGCTCCGCTGGTCTTGCGACGATACACATAACCGCGATTCGCAGTTTGAGCAAAATTGAAACTCACAGAAAGAACAACATTCTGGTAACATGTCATTATTAGTTTTTCTCATAAAACAACAAATTCATGACGTATGGATCTCAAACTTTCAAGACACCATTTGTAAGTACTAAACTACCGTTTGGTATTGATAATGAAGGGAAGTAATGGACTTGCACATTCCTGACACAATCTTTAAAGTTACAGTCCTCACTACCTACTGTCCTGTTGCAAAAGCTTATTAATATGAAAATTAAATGGAAGAATCTGAAAATTTTGGAGATTTTCTATGGAAGTTTAACAATATTAAAATACACTGTATAATATAATACACTGTACATTACATGGAATGCTATATTTTGATGCTATTAAAGGTTAGTGACATGATTGGGAACACTTGAAAATGCCTCAAGAACCAAATGAGTTGAAATATATACCAACTATACACTAGCAGGAGTAGATCTCCCACCTGGGATGATTTGTCTGTAATTTGTTTACTTAAGGTGAATCAAGCATAAACATAGGAGTATCTTAATTTTATCCGGGGACGATAAAAATAAGCCCCATAGAGAGCCACACAGAAGGCTTCCGTGCTACGAGTGATATTGCATTGTTTATTTTAGAATGAGTCAATGTTTGACTACAAGATTTTCACAAGAGAATCCTTGCATAGTTAACTTGATTCTAGAGTAGTGTCAGCCCAAGTTGAGGACTACCCCCAATCATGTCATTTACCTTTAACCCGTAGAAGACGATTTGATTTTGCTATAACACTCGTTTTCCATAGACTCTACCACGAGTTAACTCGTAGTTAGTCTCCAACAGGTTAATACAATTCTGCTGTTCTGGTAGGTTTAATCCTTACTGAACTGGGCTATTTTGAGCATCTATCTGACTGGTGGGAGGGGGGGGGTGGGGCTGGGAGTCAGGGAGGAGGTATTTTTGATATATCTTTAAACCAGTTTCATTCAACAGCCATTTATTTATTCCTCCCAATCATGTCACTGCCCTGTAATGCTAAGTTTGTAATGCATGAAAATATACCAACTATTTCTTTGCTTTGATTTGTTTTTTTTACTTTCTGATGTATGGTATGACATATA
>JZLH01S0615155.1:0-10282 GCA_001188425.1 Eucidaris tribuloides
AAAATCACTGCATTTCATGTTATTTATTGGGCCCGGAAATATTGTTTGGAGGTTTTTTTCCATTTTTTCCCAGTTTATTCCGGTAAAAACCGGAAAAGGGGGTTTCTTCCAGTTTTTTCCACCGTCCCGGAAAAAACTAGTTTTTTTCCGGAAGAAACCCTACCCTGATTATTATTATTATTTTGTTTCTATAACCGTTCATAAAAGTACAAAATACACATAAAGAGCCTATTTATATTGTTTTCAAACAAGTAATTATCTTTCCCTCTCATAATACCCTCCAAACAGATTTTTAATCATTTATCACACTTTATTTTTGTTCGTTCAAAATCTACGCCACACATTCTTTTTTTTTTTTTTCTTAATTTTAAAAAGGGGTTAACGATATGGGAAGTTTACGTTGTCCAGGGGTTTAGTTTGACATCTAAACTACATTTTTAACTTAGTGTGCGCTTTTTTCTTTAATATACATGTATTTACTTATATGCTTTGTAAAACAAATATATTTTTAGTCCGACAACTTTTTTTTTACTAACGAATCTTGTTGTTGCTGTTGTGCGTGTGCGTGTGTATGTATGTGTGTGTGTGTGTGTGTGTGTGTGTGTGTGTGTGTGTGTGTGTGTGTGTGTGTGTGTGTGTGTGTGTGTGTGTGTGTGTGTGTGTGTGTGTGTGTGTGTGTGTGTGTGTGTGTGTGTGTGTGTGTGTGTGTGTGTGTGTGTGTGTGT
The DNA here is from genome assembly GCA_001188425.1 of Eucidaris tribuloides. NCBI lineage: Eukaryota > Metazoa > Echinodermata > Echinoidea > Cidaroida > Cidaridae > Eucidaris > Eucidaris tribuloides. Next base: position 726 of record JZLH01S0615155.1, read on the forward strand.
GTGTGTGTGTGTGTGTGTGTGTGTGTGTGTGTGTGTGTGTGTGTGTGTGTGTGTGTGTCTAGGGGTGTTGTGTGTGTCTATCTGTTTGTCTGTAAGCGTGTGTGTGTGTGTAATTTGAAATGTAGGTCAAAACTCACTGACATTTTCACATCATAGTATTTTCGCTTCATTAATTGACGTCACAGAGGAAGTGAGCCATGTCGAAATCCCTGATATCACGCCATGTTCAGTCACTATCGATTAGAATAAAATGGTTTTGAGCTTTTAGATCAATATTACTTTATTATCCTTAATCACCATTCATGCGCAAAGCGACTAATGTGTGAAAACATTTACGCTCGTTATCGCATCTTCGATTGTCGAGTTCATATATCTAACCAATGTAAGACATAATTTGCCCCTTTAAGATTCATGAAATATGGTATATTTTTCAGGAAAAAAAATAGTAATTGTTTCCCATATATACAGACGTCGTCTACCGGTATTTATCAGCTCTTGTTAATACATATTTCAGTCCTGCCTTTTTGCCCCGATTACAATGGCATGTAAAATTCTGCTCATAATTGGAAGTTTTCTATTGACAATTTATATGCAGGTGTCATAAAAGAATAGAGTCGGTATTCATATCGATAAACATACATCATAGGAAGAACACATCAACAATATTAATGTAATACTTCGGGAAAAGTACACAATTAACAATATACAACATTTAGGTTGAGGCTTTTTTGCAACGATTACAATGGCATGTTCCGTAATATTCTGCTCATAATTGGAAAGTTTTCCGTTGACAATTTATATGCAGGTGTCATAAAAGAATAGAGTCACTCAACCTATTACCTGTTTCACCGGCCATGAAGGACATTATGGTAATTTAACCAATGGGAAGATTGGTTTAAAAAAAGGGGCTCCATTAGCTTAAGAGGTTACACTATGAATGAGGTGGATGTAGCATTCTATCTTTGACGGTATTCATATCGTTAAACATACATCATAGGAAGAACACATCAACAATATTAATGTAATACCCCCGGGGAAAGTACACAATTAACAATATACAACATTCAGGTTAAGGCACTTTGTGCCGCAACATGTTCTCGTTTTACTATACAATGCATGTACATATTCAACCACACCTACAGTTTCCTATGGGCATGAAGTTTGGGTTGTGCCTGCAATACACACTTGAACAGGTTATGTGTTATTCAGAAGATGGCTATAATCACAATCACTTTCACTAATTAATTATTATTTTCAATTTTTTTTAACTGCACTAGAAAAAAAAGATGATGAAACACTAGTCCTGCCCAAAGTCAAAAGTGAACTTGAGAAAAGATCATGTATATTTTGTGAGTCAGACGTGTGGAATGCTTTACAGGAAGACATAAAACTACAGCAGTCAATTAATTCACTTCAAAAGAAGCTAAAACGTGTTTTTCTTACAAGAATATTACAATATTGTAACTTTATGTGTATATATACTGTCACATTATAACTGCTTTGATGAGTTGTCTCATTAGGTTTGTTTTTGTTTGTTGTGTTTTTGCAGTTAGATCATGAATCGTAACTTGTATATGAACTGATAAACGCAAAGAAAGAGAGAGCCACACACCCCGAGTATTACTTGCTATTCTGTGGTCCCCAATTACCAAACATGTATTATTAATACTTGTTTATCATGTATTGTATTTGTATTTTGAATTTTGGGGGTTATAACGTTCACGTTCAAGCGTAAATCTCTCATTCATGCGGTATACTGAAATAATATTGCTTTCAAATCAGAAGAGAATTGATGAAGCAGGAACTCTATTTTATTAACATACAGCCAAGAACTAAGCACCATCAGATTGTTTTCAAAGCATCCACACGTTCATACTCGATATCGATATCGCCATATTGTCATAAACAAACAACTTTGTATTCAGTTCACATTATGCCCCATAGTTTACTTAAGTCATTAAAGGCATGCAGGGCCCATCAATGCATTCACTCGTATATACTCGAATCGTCATCATGAACAAACAACTTCTTATTTAGTTAACATTGTGCCTCACGGTATACTTAAGTGATTAAAGACAGAGCCATCACATTAGTTTATAGAGGGAGGCCATCAGTGCCCAAGTATAGTTGTGGTCGATCAGACAATATTTTTGTCAATCTTTCATAAAGTATTCTGTTGTCACCCCAGACATCGGAAAATAACATCAAACCTATTTAGAATTGTTTATCATAAACAATTCTCAGTAGGTTTGATGCTATTGTGATGTTTAAATCATCGTAGAACATGTAGCGGTATTTACATAACCTGGAGAAAATTTCGCCCCCCCCCCCCGACATTTTACATTTTGAGTAATTTCTCGAAAATGGAAGACTTTCAGAGCAAGTAATTTCAAGGCTTTGATAGGTCGTGGTTCTATCTAAAAAAAACATGATTGCAAAGAATTTCATTTTTTTTACCTTCTACCAACACTATACTTAGGCTTTATATAATTCTGCTAAAATTTCTCACAGATCAATGTATTAATTTCTCACGAAGCAATGCATGGTGATTTTTTTTATTTGGTATGGAAACGGCTCTGTTTCATTATTTGAAATGAATCATTAATGTAAGAGTATATGGATCAATATTATGGTAACATTAATTGTTTTTCCGTTGTGTGGAGTTTCATCTGATGAACTTAAATCACCTACGCAAATAACAACGCTTGACACTTTGTTTATTGTTGAAAAATATGGCGAACATTTTAATGAGAGTACTTATTTTCATATGGGAAGCGAATCAGGCGAAATTACCTTTAATTAAGTAAACATGCACTTCAAGGTTTTACTAAATATTTGTTAAAATTAGTGTTATCATACACATACTACACATACAGAAATATATACTGTATACATAGACCAAATGCAGTCATCAATATTTTCGAACAATCAGATGTTATTCTTATTGTACAATGTACATTAGCATCAAAAGTACATTGTAATGGTAAACGACTCTGTATATTGTATGGTTATAGTGTATAAATGTGTGACATATTGTATATTGATTTGTGTACTTTGTGTTGCTGTTGAATTTTGATGGCAATAAATGCAATTGAAAGTGAAATTGAAAATTAATTGATAACTGAAAAATACCTGTATAAATACATTATTTCTATATGCGTGTACATGCAGTATTGTAGTATACGATTCTATAGTTATTTTCAAATACATAATGGCCCGTATTCTCAAAGCAGGTTGAGTTAAACCTATGGTCTAACCTGGAGATAAACCTAGGTTTAAACAGGGTGTCTAAAATAAACCTGCTTTGAGAATACGGGCCATTGAGTTTAAGGCAGGGAATCTCATTTGCACGCCTCCTGCAGCACACTCATGTCCTTAGGCTTCAACGAAGGACATACCTGTGAAATCTGAGGGTCAGTAAGTACTTAGAATTTATAAAAATGTGCAAAAAACCAAAGGTTGTTTAGTGTATGTTCTATACTAGGAAATTTCGCCTCTAATTCGAATCAGAATCCAACGGTCACTGTTATTCCAGTAAAATTGAGTTTCTATCTACTATAATTTGCGTTGGTCCTGAAATTGTATTTTTATATATATATATATATATATACCAGTGTGTTTCCACAATGCCTGTCAATATTGATTTGTAGACATGCAAACGAGCCGCCCTGATTTTAATGTTCACCATATTTTACATACAACAGATCGGCAATTAAGTAATGCATCTCACAAGTTAGATAACGGCGCAAAATTGAAGTATTATTTAACATTCACAAATTATTCACTGTGTAGTTGTAATTTCGGTGTACCTGCTATAAATCCGATAATGCTGTTTACGTACTATAGGAATATACCAAACTCAGATATTTTGTAGTAGGACAAAATAACTCATAGTAATTGTTATACCCTTAGGTAGTATTTACTGCCTATAATAACATCCGCGGGGAGTTGGATGTTTACGTTTGAAAAATGCGCCTGCATCATCTTTGCATTCAGTCGGCCAAATGCATGAACTCACTTTATTATGTCATTAAAATAATTTACTTCTTTGCATATTTCAATACCCTGGTACAAGGTCTTGATTGATTTTTTTTTGAAATCCCATTTATTTTATTCATGATACAATTTAACAAAAATGAACAAATAAGAGCAGAAAGTACATAATATTGGTATTCAATATTGGTATATTGATATATACATAATTATATTTGATTCTTAGTTTAAAGAAATGTCCCTTCCAGATTGAAACTTCCACACAAAATACCCTTTTCGACTTTTAGTAATTATAGGGTTAACATTTTGAGCAAGACGGGACAACTGACAATTTTTGGTCAAAATGGTACACAGCAAAAGCATTGGTATTGAAATTAACACCACTGATGTTAACAAAGGACCACACAATTGGGTGTTACAATTACACCCACCCTAACACAAACGAGTGTGAAAACAATCCCTATCGTGGTAAACTAACAACATTAGGTGTTAAAATAACATTAAATACTTGACATCGGTGTCCCATATTAAAATTAGGTGTTAATTCTAATTCCTGTGTATGGTATGAGTGTTCGTGTACCTTTTCATACCCAATAAACTGTTAGGAAAGTTCTGTATTGCCAGTTTACAAGTTCGTTCTTTGTATTCACTTTGTTTATTTCCAAGCCCCATTTTTACTTTGTGGGTAATCCCAATTTGCTATCAACGGCTTAGTTAATTCAAATGCTCAAAGGTGAGGAAAACACACAGTATGAACGGTGGAAGATATCATATCATTAACGGAAACAATATGGTCTTTTTTCATAATATGAAATTAATTTTGTAATCACGATATAAAAATGCAATAAAATGAAATGAGACATTGTTGATTTTATATCCACTTTCATCAAACCTTACCCAAATATTTGGAGAAATGGGTGTATTTTCAAATAATTTTCATGATTTAAAATGTCAACATTTACTTCTTTAATTTAATATTTGAACGGGTGGAGACAAATTTTCACAACTGTCTTTAGATCACATACCTGCCAACCGTCCCGATTTTTCCAGGGCAGTTCTGGTCTTATTACAGTTATTAGGCTGTACGGTGAACAATAAAAAGGTTACATAATGAAAAAAAAAATGAGATTAGAGTGCGAATGAGAAAAATATTTGAAACAGCTGAACCAAAAGTGAACCAGTGAATGTAAACACGGCATTTCCATTACAATTTGGGCATTGCATTAAAATCACTATAGTAACCAATCACTTGGTTCAGTAGTTTCATTTATTTTGGTCATTCATGTTCTATTCTAATTATATTCTACGTTTTTGTTGTTGAACGCACCGCCTAGTTAAAGTTATAAGACCAGAACTGCCCTGGAAAAATCGGGACGATTGGCAGGTATGAGATCATGGAGCCTTTCTGAAGGGATGCAAGCTAAGGACGAAGTCTTTAATAGGGAAAAAATTATTTGAGTTACTGTCGAATTTAGAGTTGATATGGAATACAGTCTAGGAGGTTTTAAATACAGCATAGAAAATGTTAGGTAATTATAACACTACAGTTTGTGTAGTGTATATTAGATGTTTAAAGCTAAACTAGACATTTTTATTAAGCGTATATTCAATTGTGGCATATATACAAATAGCATGGTAACATCTCATATTATTACACACGAATGGAGTATACATTTAAACATTGCATGTATTATATATATATACTATATATTATTATATATATATATATATATATTATATTATATCATATATTATTATTATACATTGTTCACGGATGTAAAATTTATATACAGTAAACTATATGATCAGCCATCTCAGAAAATCATCCACTGTCTAATAAGCAATGTACCAAAATTCTTTAAAGTCACCCAGGAAATGTTTATCATATCGACAGACAGCTTGTTTCTTATTTTATACACTTTATTCATTTTTTTCATCAAAATATTATTACATTTTTAAAAATTAGAAATCACGTTAATCTAGGACAAATTAAATACAGACACAACTTCTTATATCACAGCATTACTATTGTAATGAATTGAGTAACGAAAAACAACAATTTCTTAAGTTACAGTCATCCATCCATTCGAACTTCATACTTATTATCTCCGTACATGAAGAGTGTCACAGTTTTATTCTCCATCCACGGTTTTAAGCTGCAACAGATTGTGCCCAACGAGTCCTTTATGTCGTTAAGATGCTAAACCACTAACACGAATTGACGCAAGCACTTGTACGTAAACCCGAATGGCGCCAAAGTGTTTTCTAAAGCGGATTTAAGTTTAATTCTCATAGAATTGCTTTCAATTTTGCCAGTGAATAAAATGACAAAATGTGTTCACATTCATTCTGAATTATAATCTAAACTTTCAGGATGAACGGGATCGCGTGTGAGAAAGCATATATACCTAGACAAGAATTTTCCACAAACACTGATCCCTTTAACACATTCTTACCATCAATCCGTCGCCTGTTCCATCACGACTATCTAACGTTAAAAACATGGTAATCGTAACATGCCTGATACATGTATGGCATGAAGAATCTGATGTTTATCCGCGTCATGTTTAAAACAAAGAAACAACAGGGCGAGCTCATAAAGCTGTAAAACTGTATATAACATATAATTACAAATCAGATAAAATAGATATAGGCATAGCAAGAACTGTCGTAGAAAATAATACCATCTCTATTTTCTTCATATCAAGTTGTCCTCGCCATAAAGCTAATCAGCGCGTACATGATACTTGATAACATACAAATACACAAAAAGATGCCACACGCTTTGTCTAATGCCAGTGCGAGTTGTTGCCACAGAAGCGTGTTCCTGTCTTTTCTCGACATATCCAACTTGAACTGGAACACGTGATCCTCGTTGAATTCCGTCATTGGCTGATCCATTTCTCGGATGGAGCCGTTTGTAATGACCGTCTCTTTCGCGGTTGTTTTCTCCGAACTCATCACCTCGTGGCTGTAAAATTTCCTGTAGAAAATGAAAAGGTATACAAAGCGTTGCATCTTGGTCCATAAAAGGCATCGTATAACAATGTTTCCAATTGAAAAAATCAGAAGTACACGATTCCCCGTTCTACCAGCGTTTCTGATAAGGTCTGAAATGAAGCCCTGAAAAAAATTACAGTTCAAAATGATCATAAAGGGATTTTAAAAAGTGAAAATCATTGAGCAACCATTCCACCTTTCCCTCATAGATTTGTGTATTGCAGAATTTTTATCAGCTGGGAATATTTCATGTGCCGATTCTTACCTGTATACATGCTTTGCTAATGAGTAATGACTGCATAACCGTCCAAAGTTTTGTGTTTATTTGTCCATTCAAATACTGTCAGAAATGTCAGACATCAAAGTTTGACAACTTTTTAAATGGGGCTTCAGAAATGTTATATTGTGTCTTTAAAAACACGGTTTACTTGTAAGACAGTACAATTCTGTTGTATCGTAACATAATTCTGTTCGAATGACCTTTGCCACTCTCTGGACCAGGTTCTAGGGCATTTAATGCGATATATCAAAGGAAAATCTTGGGCAAAACAACTTCACTGAAATCGATCGAAATTGCTCCAAAAAGCGTAATTATCTATGCTCTTCATCAGTTGAGTGCACTTTTGATCGTGGTCCAAAAGTAGTAGTATCTTTGTCATCCCAAGTTCATCGAAAGGAAATTGCTCTCAATTTACATTCATACATGTAAAAGTTATCGAAGCCGTGGACTTCATCACCACAAAGTGCACAAAATAACCGTGCTCTATATGGAGGCATTTTAAGGCCGCCCACACTTGTATTACATTTAACATGTCAACGTCGACCTTTTGAAATTTTTCCTTCAATATGTCTGGTTTTGCAAATGAGAGCGCATCATCCCCTCTTACTCTAAACGTATCGGAATGAATTTACGTCGGATATATACCTTTTGTTGCTTCCTGGTCATCAATTGTTTTTCACAAAAAAGACAGCTTTCAAATTTAAACTCCTCTGTTGTTGTTACAAAAAGAAGATTGCAAACTTTAATAAGCCAGGCTCTGACTGATCAACAGGTGACCTAAATAGCTGGCAAGTTTTCTAATAACTTCATCCGAGTTGCGAACGTTTCAATCTGACATTTGTAAAATTTAAAACTAAATGCAACGATATCAATATCTGACGGATCAAAACAGACTATTTTTTTCTAATCAATACCTTCATGTGTTGCAGAAAGTTAAAATGAATTTATTCTAACCTGATCTTTTCTCGTTGTACTCGATGAACGAATGGTTGCATGATTTGGAAAGTCCATCGCGGAGGGGTCGTGTCACCACCCTTATGATAGACTCGCAGAATGATGACAGTCAGTATCACTGAACCGACACCAAGAGCGATCATGATGAAGAAAAATGTGACTGCATCGGAAGAAAAGGAGGTTAAACAATCGTCGTGTTTATTTGACTGTACACTGCAAAAATTGCAAAACAAGGAAATATCTATAACACATCTTCTAGATGCTAAAATTATTTTAATAGGTTGTTTTTAAGTAGTGCCAATTCTAGCGACCTTAGACATGTCAGAAGTGACTTAATTTTATATCATTTTTGCTAACGGTCGTAACTTACCGTATTAAATGGAAAGTGTCCAATTGCTATAGGTTTTCTACGACATTTCCCGTTTCATTCACATCAAATTAATGCCTCATTGCATTGAAGAAATCTTGCAAAGCACAATCAATCTTATGGTATTTTGAACTTTACCATTTCTGAGATTCCTATGAAAAGCTAGTTATTAATGTATTTTTTCTTCTTTTTTTTACTTTGTGTTTTTTGCTTATCCTATTCCGAAAAAATGAACTTGTGGCGCATATAGTTGTTCAGAGTCTCATAAAGTATTGAAATCGTATTTGCAACAAGTGGTGAAATTTTTTAGAACACTCTGGCATTGTATGAGGGATTTTAGGGACTACTCTTACAAGAACAGACACATCTGTTACAACGAAGTTAGAGTTATTCCTATAGCCTTAATGTTATTTTAGCACATCATTCATTCTTTCCATGGCAACGTATTAGCACAATGAAAGAAGCATGCAGATTGATATTTTAGCAACATAAAATACCGAAAAAGCCACTATAATTTCTCCGAATTGATCATTCCCCATGATGTTTTGCTATACCTTAAACCGATTTACACCAGCAAGGTAATCCCAACAAATTCAAATTTTAGACGGACTTATCTGTGAAGATAACCCCCATAACCTGCTTCTCAGAGGTATTACCAAGTGGAATCGAAGTACGGCCAACACAGAAACCAAAACAAGACAAAGGCAAAATCGTCAAAGAGCATGATAACAGTAAATGATAATGATGGGTATCATTCGCACCTAGAATCGACCTGGAGTCACCAATAGGCGGCATGTTATCCGCCACAAGCTGTTGGAAGAGTATCAGCGCCAGTAGGTTGGTGACGGACAGGGTAACCTTCTCTCCGGAATCCGGATGCAGCCAGAAGCCCACCAGCATCAAGCCGGTTAGAAACACGGCCGGCACCACGATGGTCTCGGCGAAGAACGACGACTCACGGCG
>JZLH01S0615155.1:32385-51651 GCA_001188425.1 Eucidaris tribuloides
TTAAATTGCTGGCCTGTTCATGCTTGATTCTCCTTAAGTAGACAAACTCAAGACAAATCCTTCCAGCTTGACGATCCACTCCAGCTGGTGTATATTTGGGTTACCTTTCAACCAGTTTGGTTCTAAAGGCATTTTTTTTTTCTTCCAATCATGTCACTGAGCTTTAATGTAATGATGAAGTACAGTTTAAATAGAAAATGTTTCACGACACTTATCTTAATTTGAATCTTAACGGGGTTTTTGTCCACGAAAATGTACCTACCAGCCACAAGGTTTTTATTAGTGAAATGGGAAAATTTAAGTAATTTTTACATGTAATTTAATCGTATTAGCTTGTGAACTCATTTTTTTCGTGTGCAAATTAAGAACACAAGTCATTTTAAAAAAAACTGTACCTTTAAAGCTGAATGAAATCAAGGTCATTGATCTCTTTCAATTTCAGTTGTCCATGGAATGATTGACGGAAATAGTAACAATGTGACATCACAAATGCATTAAGGTGTATTAAACGCTTCCTCCACATTATTGAAACTAATCCGAGCGTTTCGAAGCAACAGTAATGACTTTCATGAGTACCGTGGTACATCCAAGCATTAAGGATTGTATTGTGGTTTATCATTCAACATTAAATGATTCAGAACCCAAATATTTAACTCTAATGGTATCACTAACACGCGATATTTGTCATTTTACCCTTTTCTATGTTTTCCCCGAAGACTGGGGGCGTGTATAAACGAATATTTGGCATGGATGTAGATTACATTTAAACTGTATCATACAAAACGGATGACGCCGATGCATGAAGTCATTTACTTAAAAGTTTTGTTTTACTGCATGTGTATCAACTGCGACAACCAAAACTATTTCTGACGCTACTTCTTTTACTTCTGCTATATGACCACCACCCCCACCACCACCACCACCACCACCACCACCATCACCACCACTACCACTACCACCACCACCACCACCACCACCACCACCACCACCACCACTACCACTACCACCATTACTACTATTACTACTATTATTACTACTACTACTACTACTACTACTACTACTACTACTACTACTACTACTACTACTACTACTACTACTACTACGGTACTACTACTACTACTTCTCCTCTTTTTCCTTCTTCTTTTTCTGCTTCTACTTACCACTACTACTACTACTACTACTACTACTACTACTACTACTACTACTACTACTACTACTACTATTATTATTATTATTATTATTATTATTATTATTATTACTACTACTACTACTTCTACTACTATTACTACTACTACTACTACTACTGCTACTACTGTTATTACTACTATTACTACTGTTACTACTGCTTCTGCTGTTGCTACTGCTAAATCTAAATACCAATACTATATCACTACTACTTCTACGTAATTATAAGTGGCGGAATGTTCCATCATTTCTGACTAGTAATTGAAGTTTCCTTGGTATATGCATATCCATCAACCACTGAAAAAGACTAAACGGACCCTTTATCCAACAGGGCAACTACAAGCGGTCAGCACGTTCACATTAATAACACTCAGTGCGCCGCCATTACCACGATTAGCTTAATCAACTTACGCCGAACAGAACCAGTGACTTGAATCATAGACCTTTTAATTATACGCGATATCCTAATGGTACTTCAAACACGGGACATGGCCAACCGTCCCATGTGAGTTTTGTCGTTGGGGCAACCGTTTGATCGTGTGTAATGTACTAAAAACGCAATTTGACAGGTTGTAGTTACCATGGCAACGACGAGGAGGACCAATAGACACCTAAAGAGGTGGAAGAAGCGCGTCATTTATCGATATTACTGTGGATCCTGCATAGGGGTTCTGACGCTTCAACGCAGGAAATGTTTTCAGTCAAAATAAGATAGAGAATTATTATGTGCCCTTCACTCTTAGAAAACATGAGTTCACAATCGATTCTTTGGGTGTCTCCCCTGGAAACCATCTTTAAAAGTTCTTGAAAAGAATCCTCCATGATTCATTTGAAGGTATTCCAAACCCTTATTGGTGCCTTAATGGATCTTGATTGATATAAAGAACCTTTGATGTGATGCATACAAGTTCTGAAGTGCAGAGACAAAATTTTATGCAGTGATATTCCAATTGTTTATTATCTAACACAACTTGTTCGGCATGTTCGGTACAGATATCATAATTATTTACATCAATTTACCGTCAATTAGTGGCGAAATGATCTCTGCAAATAAGTGGTGATAAATTTAGCATATTTTTGTGGTTCCTATCACTAATAATGCAGACGATTCACCGTCACGACGGTTTAATCGATCTTTGATGTTTTCATTCATCGATTTTAATGTAGACAGCGTGATTTTATACGCTTTACAATACTGTATTTCCAGAATTTAAGACTTGATAAGAGGTGCTTTTTTAAGTTTCCAATTAGACGACATTTGCTTAAACTTTTTTTTACCTGTGAGAAAAGATGTGCTTTGTGTACAGAAAGGAACGGATGAGTAAGTACATGCAAACAACTGAAAATGAAAATGCAAGTACTGATCACTAATCCTTTTCCTCAATCATTGCCTGATTTTGGTTGCAATCCGTGGAAAGAGTTCATGCCTCAGAACAAACTTCATCGATTATCACATCTAGGGCAAAGAATATGAAAAATAAGCAATGAATCCGGGTCGTTCTATTATCAGCGTTTCAGAGATTTTGAACAAAAATCTTATGGTGAGCATGTGAGAGTCATGCTTGCTTCCCTCAACTACCAAGAAGAATAAAAAAAAAAAACACTTTCAAGAAAGCAAACCGATATTATGATTTTTACGAATGCAAACGGTAGATTTATTTATAAAGAGTAAACAGACAGATTGCTGAAAGTTACAGTTTTGGGGTAAATCACAATAAATATTAAATTGCCAATGTCAAAACGGCGCGATTTCTTACTTTGTTAAGCCACAGGCTAACAATAACCACAGTTTTTTTTTAATGTGAGCTAAATAATCCTCCAAGCTCTAAGCGTTTTGATAAGTCTGAAAATGAAGCCCTGAAAAAAAATTGTATTTTAAAATGATTATTTAGTGCATTAAAAAGAAAGTAAAAATCGTAAGCTGACCGGATTCACCTATCCATTTCCTCCCATAGACCTACTGTGTGTAGATCTAGGCTATTTTGTACTCGGCCCGAATACTAATTGTTTATTCATTCATATCTTGCCAGTGGCAGCATATATTTTTAAACTTTTGTATTCTAGGGTGTTTATTTGTCCATTCAAACACTAATATGTAGCTCTGATAGCAAAGTTTGACTTTTGTTTAATTTGAAGCTCCACAATAATGTTAGCCTGTGTCTTTAATTAAGTGATGAACATAGCACAACGATGCATCAATTTGTAAAAAAAAGAATATGTATGTGTGTTTTAATTCATTTTCTCTCAGTATAAAGCAAAATGGATACCCCCACAGTACTAGCTTATTTTTAATGGGGTCCTTTTTATGAGAAATTTAGGTAGGTATTACAGTTTTTAAAAACATAAATTAACCACGTTACTGTAGTTTAAAAATCTGAGCTACATTATTACCCATGTAACAAGTGTGTGTGATAAGGTCTAGAAATGCAATCCTTCAAAAACAAAATCAAAACGATCATTTAGTGCTATAAAACAGTAAAATCTATAATGAATATCCAGTTATGTTCATTGATATGTCAATTTTCCTCCAGAGACTGCCGTGTTAGCCTTATGCATAATTCACATGTGATGTTTATCCATATATTTCCGGCCAGTGGCAGCAAAAATTTCCAAGTTCTTGTAGGGCCTATTCTAGGGTGTTTGTTGGTTCATTTAAGAACTATTCAGATATCAAAATTTGACTGTTATTTAGATTGAACCTCGAAAAGGTATGGTGTATTTCATCTTTGTAAAGGATTCACAAGTTTCTTCTCCTTCAGAAGCAGTGGACCGTTGCACTATTTTCCTCTGTGTCCCCGACTCTCCGTGTGTATCAATTTTCGTTTGTGAAGCATCGATGTCGAGGTTATGAAGCCTGATACTTTACTTTGAAAAGCTTGTCATATATCGAACAACAAATGGAGGAAATTTACGTTGGTATTGCGCGCCCCACTTTTGTGGCGTAAAGGTGATGTAAGGAACTGAAAAAAAAAACTTTTCAAGAATACATTAGTGAGTGAGTAAAATGTAATATTACAGAAATGGGACATGTATGATTACAGTGGTTAGAATAACGATGAGGTGTTATGCATCTCATTTCAGTTCGCTGTTACCGAACTAGATACGCAAAATAAGTGATAATGGACACATCGAATCCGTTCCTGAAGCGACGGTAGCTGACTATCCCTTATGGGAGTAAATATCTTATATTAAAAAATAATACAAGGCTATTTTCTCGAGATGTATAAAGAAGAGAAGTGCATTTCTACCAATCTGACATGTCAGTCACTTACAGATGACCTAAAATTGACCGTCCAGACAATCAACGCAAACGATGAAAATACTTAAGGAAAAATTAAACCCGTGCATACATGATATAATAATCAGCTCGACGCCACATGCTATTGAAGGAGGTGCGTCTTGAGGTTTTGTTTCAAGACATTTTCTCTGCATCAAAAAGTGCAATTTTGTTTCTTCACTTCCTATCTAATTCTGTTTCATGCCGGAGACAATCAGATACTGTCGTGCAATCAATAAAACGCACGTAGAGAGTCTGGTGGAATTACCGGGTCCTATCTTAGTCAGCAGATTTCTCATAATTCCAATCTGATTTGTCTCTGCCGTGTGTTATCGGAAAACCGGGTCGCTATAGCGGTGAGTGTCGATCAGAGACGTGTGCGTTTCCTTCATCTACTCAGGTAAATGGCAATATCGCTGAAGGGGATGTGCAGGTTTGACAGTCCCATTCATTATAGTTCTAGTGCTAAAATCGTGGTATTCGTAGAAAATCAGGATAATGGGGAAAGGGCTCGAAAAACAGGAACGAGAAGTAGGGAAAGATAACAATAAAGAAGGAAGATGATAATGCAAAGTAAGGAAAAACGAACTGTGTAGAGAGCATTTGAACAACAAGGATGCACTGTCAACACATAGGCTAAGGTTCAAACTTTTTGTGATACATCAGAACTAATCATCCCAGATTGGTTATTCTTTCGTAAGGGTTGTTGTCGTCAATCAATATTTGTACTGTGATATGTGGACCTGTCATCCTCTCGGCGCTAGCTCAATTACTTAACCGATTGCAATGACACTAGACGATTTACGTATTGCTGTATTATATTGTACTGTATTTTATGTATGTGCGATGATGCCCTAAAAAATAGGTGCGTCAATTTTTTCATGAATATAATGTACAAGGTAGATCCCTTAAAGTCAGGTCATCTCTTTTGCATGCCTAAAAATTAACATTGGGTAACTACAATGGTATAGAAAATACCGTTTAAGAACTTTTAGCAAAATACAGGAGCTAGAAACTCGGTTTTATTGGAATTGCAGTGACTGTTAGACTCTGATTTGAATTTTTTTTCTTGCGAGAAAAAAATTCCTACCAATAGAACGTACACTAAATGGCTATTGTTTTCCTTTCGTATTTTTCAAATTCTAGGTAATTACTGGCCCCAGATTTCACAGACATGCCCTTCATCAATAGCCCAAGGTCATGGGTTATCTTTTCCTGGTCTGCGGGGATGTTTGTTAATGAGATCCACTGCCTTTAACACTTTCTTAGAAGCTAAGATTGTATTTTGCTGTATTATTTTCAAACGAATTGTACTGCAATGATTATGTTTGTGTAATGTGGAACAAACCAATTAAATATGAAGATCAGAATTTATTATCATACTTTACAATCGCTGTCTCACGTGTACATGTCATCCGGAGATCTTTGGACCAATGTCAAAAGCCATCTCGACTTCCTACTTGAGAAATTTTTCTTCCAAGCGTGAGAGACGGAGCCCATATTCCGCATTATTTTACAGAGTAATACAGACATGTTTTTATTTTCACGTGCATGGATATGGTAAAGTCAGTATTCCTCCAGAATGGTCGTACATATCACATTTCAAGGTTATAAAAGCTGCGATATTTCATAATGTTCACAATTTAGCAAACATTTTACCTGAACCATGACAACAATGCTTTACATATCTTTACCGAAATGTTCTTTCTTTTCTTTGTACGCACTGACATCTCGGATCTATTTGACACCTATTTTGGACTAGTATACAATTAGTTACAGGATGCCTGACATGTATTTGACTGGGTATATTCAAACATACTAGCAAGTAAGCAAGGGGCCGGGGAAGAGGAAAAATACAAAAGGGTATGTCTTCATATCAAAAAGGGGGTGTGGAAAAGGTCATCATGTCCTATGGGGATTACTGCCGTCATATAAGAATAGGACTGAATTATTTTTTTTCAGTGTTTCTTATTTTCTTTCCTATTTTTTGCAGCCAAATTGAGACAGTCGTTTCGCCCCCCCCCCCTTCCTTATGCGAATACGCCACCATAATAGATGACGTAGTATCCAGGTAAATCTAGCACTTTCACTTCAGCTACTCGTCTGCTCGGAACAAAGCCTTTGTTGTCTGTTGGGAGTATGGGTGCAAACGGATCGCGAATGATTCCCCTTTCTCTCTCCTACCACCCTGTTGAAACTAGCTTCGTAAAAATCCATACACAAAACGTATGATCATAAAAAAAAAAATACTTGGATACTCTCTTACTTTGTGAGATTGGGATTTTTTCCCGACTTGCGACTTCCTTATTTGCCAAGAGGACAACTACTACTTGATACTGATGGGCACACTATTGTCAATTTACGACGTTGTTGGTCACCACAATTACGCGCATTGTAGTCACGCTACTTTTTTTAATATTACTGAATTCACTTCATAAATAACTAATGACAAAATACTCCAATATCTGGGTTGGCTGGTCTCTCGGCATGAAAGATAATTTCTTACCTATGATGTGTTCAGAAAGACGTGAAATTGAAAATACGAAATAGTTACAACGTCACAGCAAGATGTAAGATGGCGATATGGGCGCACGGTGTTGTAAATTACATTACACAGACTATCGCTTTAAATTCCCTTAGGATAATCAATCAACCATGAACCGATGTCCAATTTTTGTCCGATTTTTAAAACCATTTTCCATGTCTCCGTATAAACAATAATGACAAAAAAAATAACACCAGTGCCTTCTGATGTGTTTGGGTATGAGTGAAATTGTTCAAACCATTGATGACGTTTTCTTTTTATCCAGGTACAAGACTGCCCGTAATTTCACGAAAAATCACGTTGAACTGACGCACTGGTCAACAATATGGTCATCTTAAACTTTTGTTTTGGTAACAGTGTGATTAGCTTGTCTATTTTCTTTTTTTGGTGACCCCAAACAGGCTTCCATATGGTATTCAACCAAAGTCACGTCCATTGATTGTCTTTTAGCTGCTATGACGTACGTGGCAAAAATTTTGCGGCATTCATTTTCTCTGACTATTTATTTCAACAAGTTCTATTTCAATTGCACTTTTTCATAAAACAAAAAGTACTAAAATTATTAGCTTACACAATTATTTTTGTGGGATGATTGTACGGGGTTGCGGGGGTTGTGAATGACTTCACTTTTCCTAACTCTCCTCCACTTTTTGCCCCCACCATATTATCATCTATGTAAGTGTATAAATATATCCATGTTTACATTTGTATATTATATATATTTTATATATAATAGATGTTACATAACATCAGAGATACATAAATGCAACATACTTTGTGAAATTCGCAGAAAAGGGACATTTTAACTGATCAAACACCAACTCTGATTGATACAAAGCCATGCAAATAAATCAAGTTGTGTCTTTCTTCTACTATAAAAACGTAAATTCGCATTTTATATAAACATACAACCCCGCGCATATGTCTGTGTGTACACTTATTAAACTTTTTTTATATTGTGTTATCGAGACGAGAAGAATGTTAACAACTCTCAGTATGTTTAGAATAATAATGATTTTAAGTATACTCTGACACATATATTTCATACCAGAGGAACCATTTTTTATGTTTTTGTTGTTGAAACTATTAATATTTCTTTACGAGAGGGAAAGGCACAATTACGTCATGTGGTAGGCCTATTTATTTCTCCTCCCTGTACTTTCTATATCTTCCTGAATGAATAATGCAGTAAGACCTCTCCCATCTAGGCTATTCTAACTGCAGAAAGCAACATTATCGGAATAAACAAAACTTACTAATTAATTTACACAAAGCGTGCTCATTATCCTACATGGTTCAGTGCAGCGTTTAGACCTATAAGGCAAGGTTCACTCTGACGTCAAGTTGGTTTTAATAAAAGCAGAACATTAAGAGAAACATATTAATGAAAGTTTAGTGAAGATCCACCAAAGAATAGCGGAGTTATTAACTTTCAAAGTTTTAATTTTGTGACGTCACATGCGAGCTGCTCCCCATATGTCATGTAATACAAATTCCATAAATTGCCATTTTTTAATGGTTCATGACAATTGAATGAGTGTTTTTCATAGAAGCCTGTATGAAATAATGTTTCTGATAATATATTGAATGCACAGGTAAAATCATTTTTAAATTTCTGAGAAAACGGCACTTCATAGAATTTATATTACATGACATATGGGGAGCTGCTCGCATGTGACGTCACAAATGTAAAACTCTAAAATTCCATAACTCTCTTATTCTTTGATGGATTTTCGTCAAACTTTCACTAATATGTTTCTGTCATTTTTCTGCATTCATTAAAACCAACTTGACGTCAGGGCGAACCTTGCCTTTAAGAAAAACATTAGTTATTAATAAAGTTTGAAAGCACTGTGGTAATAACCGCCATAAATCATTGTATACACGATCTGTCTTTCAACAGATGCATACCATGACTGAATAGAACTGTCTACATGTGAGATAGGTTTTGTGTGTGTGGGTGTATGTGGGTATGTGCTTGATTGTTGTATTGTTGTATTGTTGTGTCTTGTATGTGTATGTGCGTGCTTCTATACTGCTATACAATACCATTATTTTATTTCCATATTTGATTACGTATACTTGATTTTTTTCTGTTTGTATAGGGCCTTATTTTACAAACACGGGTTGTTTTTTTAAAGGCCCTGGCAATTGATTATGTTACCATCGTATTCTTTTTATCATTGTAAATTCTTATTTTGATATATTATGCCAATAACTGAAATAACATCCAGGAAGCTACCGTTTGTTTGTCAGTGCCGCAAACCACATCCTCTTGTAATAAAATGCACATACGTGTTTTCACTTTGCAAACATACCAATGGTAATTTATTGTTACAGGCACTGCAACAAGAAAATAATGAAAAAGTGACTTTATTCGTGGATGTATTTACCGCAGACCTGAAGGGGGAAAGTTGGATGAACAGACAATACGGAATTCACAGATGAACAATTCTCATACTAACAGAAACCATGAGTTATTTGATGAGGACACAATCAAAACAACCTTTGATGAACATTATAGGAATGGCCTTCATGGGATGTTTTCTATTTTCTTGAAACAATGAAGAAAAAAAAAATCAGCAAAACTCGTTTTTCATATAACTTTTTTTTGCGTGTTATTCCATCAACGAACAAAATTATTTATACTATTTCATGGCCATTTCATATAGGTAGACGTTCGAGTAAATGTACTATTACACATAAAATCAATGTATTTACATGTACAGATGTAATTAAATTGACAATAAACCAAATATATGTAACGTAAATGAAATTGTTTTCTCCCAGAAGAATCTTAATCGAGATTGGCAATCGTTCAGACATATATCAGCTATTTGATATTACTGTCGTACAGTACATGCTAGCTGCTTAATGTAATGAAATTATATAATCCTATGTAAAAGGGAATCTCTATTAAAGCAATTAAGAAACGTTTTATGAATTTTACCTACATTTATTAACAGTTACTGTTTGCCAACTTTTGAAGACATTCACAAAATAATAGATAATTATGACCTAATTTTATTAAAACACAGTGTCAAATATTTCTCTAGTACTACCACCATCGACGTGAATTTCTTTCAATGAAAAATTTACCATCATTACAAAAGACAACTAGACTTGGTCCAAAAATTTAATGAAAAGTTGTCAAATTACGCACTAATGAACCATCAGATAATTACATCTTCTAAAGAGTGAACGTACAAGGCACAGATTCTGATGAATCTATTCAGCCAACCTGCAGCTTGTATAATACCAGGATATATCAGGCGCGCTCTACCCCGCAATTCCATAATCATTGGCCTAAAACACGACATTATTAAATTCGCTAACAGGCATCAATTGCTTTCATGTGAAGAACGCATGAATTTGTATTCCCAGGTCGGATAGAATCAAAGCCGCGCAAGCAGAGGAAAATAAAACGTCCACTTTCAGTTCGCCGTAATATTTGTTCTGTCCGCAGCAGAAATTAACAGTTGTGTTTCTATCACTATATTGGATTTTTCATACAAAAGTACATCCCGAAAGGTGAAATGGTTTTGTTTAAGCGGGGATGGTAAAGGCTGTACTCAGCCTGTAATACAGCATAATGAAGGGACACAGTTTTTGTAAGATCTCAGTAATGGCCGATATGCATGAAATTAACTATGCTTGCGTTAGATTACTTAGTTAGTTTTCGAACCCAATTCATTAACCCCTTTTTCGGATCCATATGTTTGGTAGATTAAGCATACAAATATTGGAAACCGTTACCGGTATATAACACTTATTTCTTTCCCTAAAGATAATGTAATTAAAGCAAGTAGATGACTAAAATTACGGCAATGTCCTATTTTATTTTAATAGTTTGTTAGTCAAATACCTATTTTTAAGTTAATACCCATTTTCTAAAGCGAACATAATTGCAAACACCTTATCTTAAAAGGAATTTGTGATCAAAATATGATTAACTCTGATTAATGTCAAAGTGCAAGTACCGTGGGCAATTTCTACATTTTTTTACGCATTTCTTTGAAATCATTTCAACCCGTGCATTTTGTCGTGTCCATCTGAACCTGTCAATTTATTTAATGGACGCGTCTCACCTCGAATCAAGAATGAACCATAATCTGCAGTTCATCAGTTCCAACAATCTATTCAAAACCTTATATTCCCTCAGATTTTATCCCGTAGAATAATTACTATTCGGTGCTCCAAAATTGCTTAGCTCCTCGCGGTAAAAACTGGGTCTATTGATTGATATCATGGCAGCAAACAATGTGTTCGAATGATGAACGTCGCAAACTGAAAATGTAAACTGTGTCAAATTTGACTGGTTGATTAGATGAAGTATTAGGAAATGTGGACAAAATTGACTGTGTCTACACGATTTGTAGATAACCGTTCAAATTTTGACCTTTGACCTCTGGTTTGCTTATTATGTAAATTTTATTTGCAACGGCATCCTTATTGGGTTCAGCAAAATGGAGATTGTATATACTAACCGACTAGAAAAAAATCTGAATAGGAGCAACAGAAGTGACAAATGTCTCCACTCTCCCTCCCCCCCCCATGCCCCGTACCCCATCGGCGCCGCCATGCCATTGGTGAAATAGCTCCACCTATGCTACATTCATCACATGGTTTGTATGCTCAGAAGAGCTGGTGAGGAATAGGCATGGGACTAAAGTTGACGGACCACTGCATGGAAGACACAATCATTACGAATTCGACCTGGAAAAGAGGGAGGAAATCATATCAAAATATTCCTGTAAACTTAATTAGTAAGAAAGCTTTTGGCATTTATAACCTGCTTGCAATTATTGCGATCTGCAAAGCCACTATCACACACACACACACACACACACACACACACACACTCACCTGCAAACTTACAAGTGCACATATATACAAACGCATGTTGTATGACGATTGCCCTGGTTATGAAATCATGAGTTGATTTATACAGTTATGTATGGACTTTTATGAAACATTAACTATCATGTGCGATATTACCAACAGTTTAAACCTGGTGACAAGATGGTCTTTGGAACAACAAGCTCTGTGTTATGCTAAATAGTCCAAG
The DNA here is from genome assembly GCA_001188425.1 of Eucidaris tribuloides. Taxonomy (NCBI): domain Eukaryota; kingdom Metazoa; phylum Echinodermata; class Echinoidea; order Cidaroida; family Cidaridae; genus Eucidaris; species Eucidaris tribuloides. The sequence goes on from JZLH01S0615155.1 coordinate 44,461, forward strand.
GCGGATAATGTTTATTAAATGAATGAACGAGATTATTCAGAGAAATGAAATTGTGTTGTAACTGATATTTCACATGACGCCCTCTGTAGGTGGTTGTTCACAACTTATACATACTTGGGTAGATAAAATTGTCTTGATATTATAATCAATATCACTATGATATATCTGCATTGTAGTCCATTGAGTATTTACTTCAGAGTATAAAGCTGTATCTAATCGTAGAGAAAAAAAAACTCCCTTTCAATGCAGATTTTTTATCGTAAAATCCTTTATTGTGTATAGCTTGCAATATTTCTCCAACCGAATAAAAAACAAATGTCCGATATAACAAGATGGGTAGATAGATAGATAGATAGATAGATAGATAGATAGATAGATAGATAGATAGATAGATTCCAAATGCTACAATTTTTTTTAGATGAATAGACATATTACATCTACCTCTAAACACAAAACATTTTATTTCATATAATTTATTTTCATTTCCAAACATAAAATAAATCAATTTAATAAATGATACTGACCAAAATAAAAATAAATAAAAATACAATGAGTACGGTATGTAATAAACAAATGCCTAAAATGCCTAAATACAGTGATTATAGTACATAAATTAATCAAAATGAATTAATTCAAAATAAGAATACATAACAATTACTTTTCTTTGCATAACAGCTGAGCGTTCCTAGAAAGTAGAAGTATTTATACTTTATAGAGTAACAGATGAATCCATGAAAACCTCGCTATTTCGAAACAACGTTTAAAGGCAGTGCATCTCTTTTGCAGCCTTCCAGAAGCAGAAAAAAAAGTCGCTCATGCCGTTATGCTTTTTATGACGGACGTGTCTATGAATCTGAAGATAATTGATTACCTAGATTTTGAAAATTCCTAAAAAGTTGCCGTTTAGTGTATGTTCCATTTCATAGAACTGAGTCACTTATGCATTATTACAGTATCTACAAGTCTATTGATACTGATTTGCATGAGATTAATGCATACAATTTGTCATGTTCATGAATGCATTTTGCATATGACACACGTTTGTAAATTTCAAGTAAATTTCTCACATTAGACATAATAAACACTCATGCATGGCAAGGGTCTGAAAGTAGGCTAGCGATTTGAGTGAGGTCATACTTTATTCCAATTCAAGATATTACGGCCACTGTCTGCAATTCCAACAAAACTGAGTTTCTCGCTCATATACCTTGATAAACGTTCTTAAATGGTATCTTCTTCTATACACCAATGAATCTACATAATACCAATGCAAAAGAGATGTCCTGCCTTTGAATAAAGTTAAAATGTATCCACCGCTCGTTTCACCATTATTTGGTTTGTTAATTTCAGTGTAAGACCAAAGCGTCTGTCTTTTTATTACCCTGTTTTGCGTATGTCATACTAATTCTGAAACATTTGTATTCCAATTATGACATTAATTCATTACAAAAGGTTTAGAATCGTTGAATATCATGTAAATTCACTCTTTCATTCCATAGCCACATTCAACAACGTCTTTGCGGTAAACTTAGTAAAATAATGATGAATATTCTTTATTATAACAATAATGAAACCTATTGATGGCGCTATACCAACCACTATCTTCGGGCGTGCAGTAACACGTACATTGTCGACAGCGGAAATACCGCTTACCCAATTTCTTGACTCTCTTGGTTCTCTTAAATTTCTACAATAAAAAAACTCTTGTTTGGCATAAAAATTCGAAAAAAAGATGGATACGGGGGTATTGCAGTGTTCATTGGTGTAAGTGGGATTTTGCCAGGGGGGTGTTCATCTGCGGCCAAATCCTGGGTCTAATTTTTCCCAGTCTCGCCAACCGCCGAAAAGACGCTCAGCCGGAGGGGGAGGGGGGGGATGAAAAATGTTCAAACAAAGTAAAATTGCACGGCTAAATTTTTACACCATCTAAAGAAAAAGTCAACGATTACTATGTGTACCGTGACGCCCCCCCCGCCCCCGCCTTGAAAAAAAAGACAGAATGCGACTAGAAAATTAAAACCGACAAAAGAAACAGGTGCCAAAAAGTGATGACGTCATAGCACGACGCAGATGTAGAAATATTTTAGCACTAATTATAAACAAGATGACGGCCAATGACTTCTCGTTTCTGTTTTTGGACACTATCCATGTAAGTTTGTATAGGTCAATAGTTGCATTGTGCCTGGTTGCACGCACCTTTATACCAATCAAGTTAGGTGGTTAGACAATCGGCAGGTAGATCCAACTCGGTTCTTGGATTTCCACCAACACTTTACTGTGCACCTCACAACAGTTAGATCTACACCCTGGAACCAACTGGTGTATAACTTCAACTTGCCTGACATAAGAAATGACGCAAAACTGTTTGAAGATTTATATGTCCAAAACACACAGAAGTAAACAGATGTTGCAGAATTGGAAGGAATACTAAATTTGTGTTAAACTACTTTGCAATGTGTTCGTATATATTTTTGTTGTAAAGTTTATTAAGAAAATGATTCCTCTTTGATAGACGAGTCCTGAAATTGGTATAAGAAACAGATCTGTGGCTTCATATATTTAATTTCTATTATGGTCATACCTTCACTCATTTGCCCGCAAAAATTAATATCGGGCATAAACATAAGCACTTTCCTCCTAAACTAAATAAACTGAAACAATACATCTCAGCCTGGATATATACTATACTGCCCCCCATGACAAAAGGGCATAACTGACATGTTTTAATTGAGTTATATAGTGAAGGGAACTCAGTACATCATATTCTGCATGTTAAACATGCAGAACAAAAAATATTAATTAGAAGTGTCCCTTTGTTTCATAATCCGCTTGTTAAAAGGACACTGAATAGGGCTTTAAGGCTTTGGACAAAATACATTTTGCTCAATATCTCCAAAACACCAAAATGTCAGTTATGCCCATTTGTCATGGGGGCAGTATAGTGAATGTAAATGATTGTATACGGTTTAACTGATTTGAATCTTGTATCAATTGTTTAGAATTTTCTTGATTGTTGTGTTCACTATTTAGAATATAATGATAACATTGATCAGAAAGAATATTTTGGTTCACTTGTCGATTAGACATGACTCAAATTTGTGAAAACACTAACCACAATTTGAAATTTGTAAAGTACATGTTAACTTAAATACTAAATAATAATATATCATGTACTGTATATAATATTTAATAGATATGAATACACTATGACATGAATAATACACAAACAACAACTTACTAGGCTAGCTAAATACGGTCATAAACGCAACATGACAACATTCCCTTGCCAAAAATCACAGTACAAGTTCTGGAGAGACGAATGTTCTACCTGCTATCAACTCTAATCGGCCCCCATGGCGCCGAATATTAGATTTTAAATGCCCAACGTTGAGGAAAACTGAAAGAGCGCCTTTTTTATTTATACAAAAATGAGGGCATCGGTGGTTTTTACAAAGAAGCTTAAATGGCATTGGTTGTGTTGCAATAACACCATACAAAACAACTCATATTCATAAATGTAAGCCTGTATGTTTATTACTCATCTTCTCTGATGTGTAATTGCCCCTGACAGTGACTCTATAAAATTATCATCGCTGAGTTAGAGAGATGTCCATTTTCTGCTCGACTCAAAGTAACATACATCATCATAAACTTCAATCCATAATGTCTTATGGGCTCTGTGAGAAGTAGAGACTAAAACTGAAGATTAATAATGAGTTTACTCTATTTCTTCGATGAACGCATTTTGGGGTGTGAAAAAAAATTTAGTTACAACGAAATTCTCAATGGAATTCAAATAATTGTAATTACATTTTTCGAACTTAGTTTTTACTTCTTGCATCATTTAGCAGTGTTTTGCAATGAATGATATCTGATATGAATTGTTGTTTTCCTTCTTTGCATTTTCTCAAAACAAGAAAACGTCCGTGAAGACTTAAAGACATAAGCTAACATTGTGAAACTTTAATTCAAAATTTTTTCAAACTGTGATATTTAAGGTACATGGTAGTGCTTAAATAGACAAATAAACACCCGAGAATACAAAAGTTTGGAGAGTTATGGTGCCACCGGCAAGAAATGTATGAATAAACGTCATCCATAAATTTCCACATTTCCAAAAATGTGCTCCATTAATCAACTTCAAAAAGTACTTATTAATTTACCGAATTGTATTCTTTGTTAATTTGAGGGGTACGAGGGACTGATAGAAAATTTTAGACCTACGTTTCTTGCGCATTTACCATGTTTTACTGGTCTAAAAAACAAAACGAATAGTGCAAATATAACCACATATTCCATATGCTAAATGCTAAAATTAGCCAGTATCTACAAAATAATTAAAACGCTACAACTCTGAATTTGTCAACATTTTAATGTATTCTACAAGATATATATTTTTAACAAATATATGTTAACACAAAAAGCGACCACTACCAGTTAATTTATCACAAATATTATTTTTAAATCATTATAATTTCAGTATCTTGGTCACTGCCTTTTAAGTACGCAACATTTTATCACTCTTAATTTTGGCGTGCGCCCTACAACGAACGGACAAATTACTCGAGTGTAGCTATCGTAAAATATTCTGTGCCGAATGCAGTGCGGTTCAAGAGCGCCACCTTTTTTTCGTAGGCGAGAAGTATACAATTCGTTGGCTTTTGCATAGCACCAGAACAAGATCACTTCTTTCAAGAACTTACTCAAACCATCGATGATTACTCGAAAATAATCGTAAAAATTGTGATGGAAGTAGTGTGATGGATGTTGGGAAGTATCAAATAAAAGTTGATAAGACGTATACACATCACATATATCGTGAATCATGACTGTCCTTTTGGATCCTCAACTATGACCACTGAAGACGGACGTTCAGATATTCCAAAGAGTGTGTAAATTTATCAAGGCCATATTTTCCCTCTGTAATTTCTACTAGTCGTCGATTTCGTAACGTTACTTCTTCTTCCATTGTTGTTGGTTGTAGTTTGCTGTCGTGATTTGTGCATGTTAAACAGCATGTTCACTCTGTAAGGGTGGTGTTGCCCCCGGTGCTGCCCGGCGTACTGGGGTGGGGGTTGTCTTCCTCCGCACCGACGCCCGCGTCTCGGGTCACTAGCAACCACGGACGATGAATGGAGCGTTGATCCCATTACACCCATATCTGGTGTCTGTAAATTTTAAAAAAAAGATGAAATAGCAATCCATTTTTGTGATCATAAATTCGAGAAACATATAAAGCAAGACAAAACAGTAACAAAAAATAAATAAAATTATGATGATGATAATAATGATGACGATAATAATGATCATCATCATAATTATAATCACCATCATTATCATCATCATCATCACTAACATCATCATTATCAGTACTAACAATGATAACAACAAGACTGAGTAGTAGTACTGTTGGTAGTAGTAGTAGTAGTAGAAGTAGTAGTAGTAGTAGTAGTAGTAGTAGTAGTAGTAGTAGTAGTAGTAGTAGTAGTAGTAGTAGTAATAGTAGTAGTAGTAGTAGTAGTAGTAGCAGCAGTAGTAACAATAATGATTATAATGAAAATTATTAATGATAATAAACAGTAATGATATGGCCATCAACATCACCACATAATTAAAACTGCTAATACGATAATGACTGATTTTTTTTTTGTAATAATTTACACATGTACGGTATTAGTAACGAGTGACACCTTCATTTCTATTTTTAAAACGATTCCGATGGATTCGAAATGTGAACTTGAAAACAACTCGATCATGATAGTCTCATGAATACCTTGAATGAGACATGATGAATGTCTCCATATGTTTCCCGAAATTCCTCATCAATGTCCGATATTACTCTCCAGCTAAGAAGGTAAATCATCCTCAAGGACACAGCGATAAATCCTCATGAAAATCACATTGTGCTTCATTACAAGTAAAGGTTCTTAAAGGGGGTGTTATGGTTTTAATTTTATGGAGTTCACGGGTAAGGAGGGCATGATAACATCATAAATTGATAAACCACAGTTAATTTTACATCCAAACTGCAATTTCACTACGCCATATTTTAAACAATTCAGTCACCATTAATCATGTTAAAATATAGGTTTCGTTCATTCTGGAGAAACCCCATCTTAGGTTGTCTGTTTGGGTCAATATTCCTGTAAAAGAGTGATGCTTGCTTAGCAATTATTGTGTTTTAGTTGTAAATATAATTTCAAACGTGAATATTTGTTAAAAGAAACTGCTAATACTTTCTCATTGTCAGTCGAACCTGCTTATTCTAATTCTTTTTATTTATGTATGTATATATATTATTTATTATGTATTTATGTATGTATCTTTTGATTGATTGATTAATTGATTGATTGATTGATTGATTGATTGATTGATTGATTGATTGATTGATTGTTTAATTGATTTATATTAGTTGTTGTATACAGGTAACTTGACAAAAAAACTATAAAACGGAAACTACCAACACCCCATTTATACTGTATACACGAACTGCAAGCAATGATATCATGTTTTGCGTCATCATATCCACGACAAATATTTATATCTGCTTATACTTTACACAATCTTACTGAGGCCTATATTAATATTTTATATACCAAATTCTTATTTTAAAAGAAGCCACTTTGCCATTAATAAGTGCATTATTATTATATATCCAATTAGCCAGACGAAAATGCCTATTGACTCTTGATGTTTACCAAGAAGAGTGGTGCCTTATATCAAATGAAATACATTCTGTGTATAGATGATATAAACAGATGTATAGTGCTGTCACTTTCTCATTCCGTGTCTAGCTGAGGATAAGGAATGAACTGGATTGACTCCTGCTGATAGATCAACAACTGTTATTTTTACTTCCACGGTTTATCGATGAGACGATTCATTCAATGTGCTGTTCTGTCAAGCCGCTATAATATCAGTCATCTCCTCATACGAGAAGTTAAAAAGCATGGGGGGAGATGGCGAGGGAGGATATGGGGAAGGCATTCCCCTTCTCACAATTTCAAGCGGGGAATGTCATGGACATGTACATTACCCCTCCCCTTCCCCGCAGTTTGTCAAGGGAGAAAATATAACGTAAAGCCTTAATGATATGTGAAATGTCTAATGAGCAATGATATAAAGATGATGATGATGATAACAATGATGATGATGATAATGATTAGTAGTAGTAGTAGTAGTAGTGGTGGT